>BRYF01000018.1:14382812-14397812 GCA_030159135.1 Actinidia polygama
AAAATGTGAAGTCCAATACAAAGAAGGCATGAATCAGAGATCAAACACCACCATACGATCAATTGCTAAAGTCCAACATTCTATCATCTTTGGGGATTTTGTCTGTAACGATCGTTAGCCATTCATGAACAACATGAAGCCGATAAATTCTCTGACCATAAAAATCATCATGTCAATCGAATTAACTTCCGAATGCAACAGTCACACACTCTCGCTGTGCCACAAGGTTTCGGTGTACAAAGCCACACGGTCCAACATATGAATTCGAATTACACACTGCCCCTCATTTCCATGCCTCCACCGAATCTCGCAACCCCCCCCCCCCCCCCCACTCTATCAAAAAAAATGATCATAATTTGTCATCAAAAACCTAAAAAAGTGAAGTACTTCCAATTAATTATTATCCTTACCTCTGTCGTGAGGACTATATCCTCGAAAAAACCAGAATGGAACCTCACTTGGCCACCCGTTACGCCTGCCTCAACTGCAATAGTGTTACCGATAGGAGCATATTTTTGGAAACATTTATGAAAGAAGTAATAATCAATATTATTTTGAAGTTTTCATACTACTTTGAAGTTTTATTCTTAGTTTTGGTGGATGCCAAAAAAAATAAGGAAAAGTGCAAAATAACCATTTTGACCTTGATGACAGTTAAACCATGAATTTTTCAACTCGTCAAAACAAATCCTCCGTCACAAATAGGACACTTATTCAAACAAAATCTAGAGAGAGATTCACAGAAATCAGTTGAAGCAAATGCATGATTTTAAGCAGAAATAAAGAATTCAAGTTTCTAAAACCTGAGTAAGTGTTTTAATACTTTGCTTTTTGTTCATTGGTCATTTTTCTAATCGTTCCAAATTGTTGATACCAAATTACGTAAATGGATACCAAATTTACGTAAATTGATACGTAAATTGTTACTTATCAAAAAGCTCAATATTTAATTTGTTCAATTAAAAAATACGGAGTTTAATCAAAATAAGCCCTTGAAAAAAAAATGAACAAGATTATGAGTAGAAAATCACCGAATTCTGTCGAGGGATCAGCAAAGCGCCCGATAATGCGGCGAAACTCCTCCGATTGTATCCCAACAGCCACGTGATGGCCAAGCTCTGATTCGTTAATGTCCCGGTGATGATGAGGGATGGCACAACCTCTCAAATAGGTCTCCGCCGTGAACGTAGCTGTTCCTGAAAATTCAAATCCACTTCACAATCTTAGTTTCAAGAATAAAATTAAAGGAACTTAATCTATTAATCTCCAACTCAGACCAACACAATCAAATAACACATTATGGTGAAACAGAGTAAAAAGGGGGTTTCAACATATATATATATATATTTTGTTGTGGTAAAAATCTGGGGGGCAAGCAACCAACAGTCAATATTGCTCGAAGCGGCGAGGTAAGGACCTCGGAAAGATCTGGGCGACCTGCGCAGGAGAACAAATGTAATCGGCCGGGGCGAGGCTGCTCAAAACCCCTCCGGTGTGGAGATCAGACGAAGGCGATATGAGGATAAGAAATAAAGCAGAGCTCTATTCATGTAATAACACAGTGAGGTGTGTGTATTGAGCGTACCTTAGAAGTGGGGGAGAGCGGCCTTTATATAGTGGAGCGATGGAGAATTATGCGAAAATCGTGCTGAGATCCTCGGATGGATCTATTTGAAAGTCTATCCCGGAGATAGTGGAGAGGAATTAGGAGATCTTGCCAACTAGAGAATAACCCGAGGTTATAGGCTAGACTGCCGGAGCGAATATCGCGGTTCCAAAGTAGAGAAAGATCCACGTGGGGGGTCTTCTCATAAGTGGACACTAAACGGGGGCAAGATAGTTGTTCCCGCCGTGTGGGCGAGACGAGTACGTATTTCTGGTGATATCAACGACGAGATCTATGGGCGAAATCATCCATTGGGAATAATAGTCTCGCTATTTTTACCCACATCAGTAGCCCCTTACTCGATGACACCGAGATGGGACACTTAGCGTCTTCGAGTATCAGTGTGGGTAGCCGTATCCTGGCGAGGTGGAGGTGTAATATCAACAATATCTCAGAACATGCCGCGTGACGGCGACAATAAATGAATATTTTATATTTTCTATTAATTAAAAAAAAATTTTTTTGATCGGCGCATTAAGGGTGCCGCGTGGACCGGCGCATCAATGATGAAAAGGCCGTTTTGGCTGGAACGACAATTTTCACCTCGAAAAGCCAATCGTCGGGAGATTTGGGTTATTGAGATGTTTAGATCTGGGCCCTTGGTGCTTCTATAAATAGGGGAAGGGGGTCCTCATAGTCGTTCACTCTTTTGATAATCCTGACAAAACGCTGCTCTAGCTCCGACGTGCGTCTCGCCCTAACCAACTGTTTTCTAGCTTCGTGTTTCAACTGTCCTCGCCTCTGCTCAGTAAGTACGTTTATCCCTTCCTGACTCGCGTTGCATGTCCAATAGGACCGACCTAGAGAACAGCTTAGGAGAGTCGTTCCCTTCTTGGATATCCGAGCACTTAGGCGAGATACCCATGTCTGACGAGACCCACCGGTCCTTGCCTCTTAGAGGCGACAGTCCTGCTGAGTCTCCCCTCCAGGACCTTCCCCCCGAGGAAACTCTTGAGGTGGATATCCAACCCCCCTTCAGTTTGGAAAGTGTCTTGACCCAGGGCGACCTAGATCGCCTAAGGGAGACATATTCTATTCCGACTGAGGTTCAAACGACGGTCCCCGTGAAGTGCGAGACCGTCCTATCTACTCGTCCTGGCGAGGTGGCTTTCTACGAAGCTGCCTTCGTGGCCGGTCTGAGGCTCCCTATCCATCCTACAATCCGTAGGATTCTAAATTTCTACAACATCTGTCCCGCCCAACTGTCCCCCAATGCATGGCGATGTGTCATCTGCGCGTTGGTGGTATGGAGGATCCATAAGCGGCATTTGTCCTGCGAGGAGTTCAAGTGCCTTTACAACTTGTTGAAGGGTCCAGGATCGGATTCTGAATGGCTTTTCTTCAAGGCGAGACCGGGGAACAATCTTCTCAAAGGGGCTCTCAGTAACGTGAAGGGGTAGAAGAAAAGGTTCTTTTTTGTCTCGAGAGATGAGTGGAATTTTTTTCCAGATCCCCCCCTCTTTGAAGGTATCCCACAGACTCCGAGGTCTTGGGGAGTTCTTGTTAAGTAGGCATTTTTTTTTCATCTTTCGTGTCGTGTAAATTGATGTCCTTCGTTGTTTCCAAACCGACGCTACAATCGGCCGCCCGTTCTCAATGAGGTCGACGCCAAAAGGACGGCGACAGTCCTGGAGCGGATAGGGTAAGACGGTTATTTTTTCATTCCGGATCTGCTCGCGAGCATAACTTACCGGAGGCGTTTCACCCAGGCCCGCACGGTGCTTTCGTCCAGCAACAACGGGGAAGCTAATACGGGGGATGGTGCGGCGTCTGCTTCGGGCGACGAGGGTGAGACCCACCCACCTCAAGATGATAACGTTCGGCGTGATTCTCACTCCCAGGACAAATCCTTAGAATATTTAGGGGTTATCCACCAATCAATAAGGAGGCTCTTGCCTCACATCGCCACCAAAACCTTGCTAAGGTGGTCGAGAATGATGTCCTCGCCGAGTGGTCCAAGTGACGGCTAGAACTCTAAGTCCGAGTCTTGGTCGGACTCTTGGCTGCCCGTCGAGCTTAGATCGGATGGTATTGCCTTTTTTATGTTCCTAGATTTTATTTTGACTTCGTCGCCTGATACGTTATTTTATTTTGCAGCTATGTCTTCCAGAATGAATCTTTCTGATCTCGCCAAGAAGGTTGGGGAGAAGAAGGCTGCTTCCAAGGCCGCTTCTTTAGTTATCAAGGGCGATGAACCTCGACCCTCCCTAAGAAGGGCGTCGTCATCAGCGAGAAGAGATCTCGGGACGACGCCCCGGAGCCCAGCAAAGAAGATAGTTCCAAAGGCAAGGGTGTCGCGTCGCCACCCAAAAAGAAGACAAAATCCACCAGGGCGGCGAGCATCACGGCCCGACCGCCGCTTGCGAAGTCACCTGTTCCCGGGGAGGGTTCGTCCACCTCGCCAATCGCTGCCTTGGGGCCCGGTGCCTCCATTTTGGCCAGTTCTGCCATGGCGGGGAAGGTTTTAAGTCAGGTGATCCCGCCGACCGACAAAAAAGAGGTCAAGCGCCTCTCCACGGATGACCTGGTCACCAAGACCTTTCACGCCCTTGGCAAGGTTATTTCTCTTTCGCTATTTTTACAGTTTCACGTTGTTTGCTTTATATTCTTTCGTTGTTTTATTGACACTTATTTGTAGCAGGGAGTGGTGTATGTGTCGGCTCTTGCCCTCTACTGCCAGGATCTTCAGAATGACTTCGCCACCCAGCTCAGACGTGCCGACAACGCCGAGCTCAAGTTGGTAAAAATCGAGAACTCGGCCTACGAAGTGGAGAAACGTTTGGCTGCTTTGGGCGAGAAGGCAACGAAGACTGAGGCAGAGTTGAAACAAAGCCTTGAGGCTCAGGAGAGGCTGGAGGCTGCCGTGGCGGAGCTGTCAGATCAGTTGGCTCATTCCAAAGAGCTCGCCATTGAGGAGTTTAAGGCCTCTCCTGACTTCACATGGGAAATCATGGATCAAGCCGCCATGTACTTCGGCGATGGGTTCGAGCTGTGTAAAAGACAAGTGGCTCGCCATCATCCTGATCTTGGCATTGATCTGGATGCAATGGAAATGGACCCAGAACTGATTGCCGAGGAGGAGGCTGCGGCTGAGGCGGGTAAGGGCGATGTTGCGGACGGGGACGGCGGGGTGACGGGCGGCACCCCGGACTTGTAAATTTTTTTTTTGTAATATTTAAACTGTAATTTTTTCGTTTTCAATGAATGAATCTTTTATTTCACCCGTGTATTATTTTATTCACTGTGTATGGCGATATCGACGAATTCCTCGACTTTGACAATTTGATTTGCTTGATAAATTCCAAGTTGAAACAAACACTAAGTCGTTCCCCGGGGATCAAATAATTATGGAGAATAAGTTTGGCGACCTTGATACCCGGCTAAATACTTACTCGGCTAACGCCCTCAAACAACATCCGATATTGGTGACAGTCAAATTGGCGATATAATAATTGGCGAATTGAATTCGCATAATAGGCGATGTCAATTACTGATAACTGAACATACATGGCGAACAATAAACCTTGTCACTTTTCATGAAAGGACAATCCCGATGCAAGCGATCAAAAACGGATAAATGCGTTGGGCACCGGCGAGACGTTGGGCACCGACGAGACCTGATTTCGGATCGATCTGCCGTCGATGCATTGTCTGAGCTAACCCTTTTCTCGTCGATGTTGTTGACAAGGATCGAGAATTTCATTTGGGCTAAAGACGACTAGTTTATGATGGTAGGGAGAGAACGTAAGTTCGATGTGGCCATTAAACTTGCTACCAAAGCTGACTTTGCACCACTTTCAAGAGTCCCTACGCAGTAGGCAACGTGATGTCCCACAAGAAACTATTCAAGTTTTTAATGTTGTTCCCAACTCAGATCATCCAATGATTTGGAAGGTCATTCTTTCTTTCGAATTGGGCGACTTTGGCGATTTGGTCACCTTATCGTTTCAGAACGAATGGGCGTATCCTGCTTATGGAGACTTTGGAGTATGGCTATCAGGGTGCCTTATCGTTTCGAAACGAATGGGTGTATCCTGCTTATGGCGATCTGGACGCCTTATCGTTTCGGAACGGATGGGCGTATCCTGCTTATGGCGATATAATAGCGAATAATCGTAGAACAAATTGCATAAATTTTATTGCTCACAGGTAAGGCCCTGGAAAAAATACAAATTTGGAGATTACATCTGCAGAACTAGGTGATTTGGCACTTGCCACGGCGACGAGAAGCCTTATTGGTAATATTTTTTCAAGTGCTCGGCATTCTATGGGTGGGGCAATGCTTTTCCGTTCATGTCTTCCAGCTAATAGGTTCTTAGCCTTGTTACTTTGACTACTTTGTAGGGACCCTCCCAGGTGGGGCCGAGTTTTATGGCGTTTGGCTTTTTTGTGGCCGAGGTGACTTCCCTCAAAACAAGGTCGCCTGGTAGGAAAGATCTGTGTTTGACTCTCCGATTATAGTACTTTGCGATCTGATGTTTGTAAGCTGCTTGGCGTATTCCGGCTCGTTCTTTCTTTTCGTCGAGAAGATCCAGGTTCAGCCTTAGCTTGGCGTCGTTGGTTTCCTCGCTGAAATTAGAGATTCTATAGGTCATCCCTATTTCCACTGGTATGAATGATTCTGTTCCATAGACCAGGGAGAATGGAGTCTCGCCGGTAGGTACTCTGCTGGTCGTGTGGTAGGCCCATAGTATGCTCGAAAGGTCCTCCACCCACCCGCTTTTGGATTTTTCCAATCTCGTCTTCAGATTCCTCAAAATTGTCTTGTTAGTAACTTCGACTTGGCCGTTCACCTGGGGGTGACCAGGAGAGGAGAAATGATGGGATATGGCGAGATCCGAGCAGAATGCCTTAAACTTGTCATTTTTGAATTGCTTGGCGTTGTCCGAGATGATAGTTTTTGGGATTCCGAATCAGTAGACTATGCTTTTTCAGAAGAATTTCGTAGTGTTCCTCTCAGTGATTCGGGCGAGTGGCTCGGCTTCTATCCATTTGGTAAAGTAGTCAATGGCGACGATCAAGAATTTTTTCTGCAAGGGGGCTTGTGGCAGGGGCCCGAGTATGTCAACTTCCCATTGGGAAAAGGGCCATGGACTGGTCATTGGCACCATCTCAGTGTGAGGGATTGGACTTACAGGAGTGAACCTCTAGCATTTGTCGCATTTCTTTGTATAAGCTGTTGCATCTTGTTGCATCTGAGGCCAGAAATACCCTTGGCGAACTGCTTTCTTCACCAGCGATCTCGCCCCCGAATGGTTTTCACAGACACCTTTATGTATCTCCTTCAGGATATATTTAGCTTCTTCGGGCCGCAAGCACCTTAAAATAGGACCCGAGAATGATCTTTTGTACAATATTCCATGAAAGATGCAAAATTTGGCAGACTTGTGTTGGATTCGACGAGCTAGGAGCTTGTCCGGAGGTAGGACCCCATCTCGGATATAGGCGACAATTTCAGCCATCCATGTCGGGCTTGCTTTCGTAGGGCATACCACATTCGTATCAATACTAGGACCAGGTAAGAATTCCAGAGGTATACTTCTATCTGATATGAAATCGAAGGTGGAGGCGAGGTTAGCCAGTGCGTCCGCCTACTTGTTTTCTTCCCGTGGGATTTGGTGAATTTTGAAGGTTTCCATCTTCTCTGTCATGCTCTTCTCCATGTCTAAGTACGCCATCATCCGCGTGTCTTTGGCGAGGTAGTCTACCTGAACTTGGCGTACCATGAGTTGTGAGTCACTGAAGACATCCAGGGAATCTACTCCTAAATCTGTCGCGACCCTTAATCCGGCGAGGAGAGCTTCATATTCGGCTTCGTTGTTGGTGGCTTTGAATCCGAGGCGAATAGAATATTCCATTTGTTCGCCGGATGGAGTCTGGAGAATGAGGCAACGCCACACCCTTGCTGATTGGATGATCCGTCTACGAACAATTTTCAAGTGGCGAGATTCTCAGTTTTTTGCTTTTTCGGGAATTCCGTTACGGGAGAAGTCATTCTTATTTTCGGAACCTCTTCGTAGGTGAATTCTGCTATAAAATATGCCAAGGCCTGGGCTTTGATCATCGTTCTGGGTCTGTAATCGATGTGAAATTCACTTAGCTCAATGGACCATTTGAGGAGTCTTCACGAGGCATCGGACGGTAAGAGAATCTGTTTCAGGGGTTGGTCCGTTAGCACGACGATGGGTTGTGCTTGGAAATAGTGGCGAAGTTTTCTGGCGGCGACCAGGAGAGCGAAGGCGAGCTTCTCGATTTTTAAATATCTGGTTTCTGCTCCCATCAAGACTTTGCTGACATAGTATGTAGGCCTTTGGACTTTGTCTTCTTCTCGGATTAGGACTACGCTAACTGCCGTTGGCGAGACGAAGATATAAATAAGGAGTTTTTCGCCTGCCGCAGGGACCGTAAGTAAGGGCGGGGACCCAAGGTATTCCTTAAGTTGCTAGAAAGCCATTTCGGATTCGTCCATCCACTGGAAACCCTAATTCTTCCTTAGGATCTTGAAGAATGGGAGGCACTTATCGGCTAACTTGGAGATAAATCTATTGAGGGCGGCGACTCGCCCAGTTAGTTGTTGTAATTCACGGATATTTCTAGGCGAGCTCATACCGAGCAAGGCTTGAATTTGATTCGGGTTCGCTTCAATTCCGCGCTTGGTTACCAGAAAATCTAGGAACTTGCCTGAGGAGACTCCGAAGATACACTTAGACGGTTTTACCATCATACGGTGTTTTTGTAGAACGTCGAATGCTTCCTTCAAGTGGGCGATATGGTCGGTTGCGGTCAGTCTTTTGACGAGCATGTCGTCTATATAAACTTCCATGGTCTTCCCTATCTGTTCCTTGAACATTTTATTCACCAATCTATGGTAGGTCGCCCTCGCGTTCTTCAGGCCGAATGGCATCACTTTGTAGTAATAAAAACCCCTTTCTGTGATAAAAGAAGTCATCGCCACGTCCGGCGGGTGCATCTTGATTTGATGATATCCGAAGAAGGTGTCCATGAAGCTCAGGAGTTCGTGCTTGAAAGTGGCGTCTACTATCAAATCAATTTTTCGCAGAGGAAAATTGTCTTTTGGGCAGGCTTTGTTGAGATCGGTGAAATCTACACACACTCGCCAGTTTCCCTCTTTTTTAGGGGCGACGACGACGTTGGCGAGCCAATTAGGGTAGTGGGTTTCTTTGATAACATTGGCTTTCATGAGCTTTGTTATTTCTTCCTCGATAACTTTCATGCATTCTGGAGCAAACTTCCGCCTCTTTTGACGGACTGGCGGATGATTAGGGTTAGTGAATAACTTGTGGACGACGATTTGAGGGTCGATGCCTGGAACGTCGCCCTGGGACCAGGTGAAAACATCATAGTTTCTTCTCAAGAACTCCACCAAGGCTGTCCTCAATTCTTCGGTCAGCTCAGTTCCAATCATGACATGCCGATCTGGGTGGTCGGGTTGTGTATGTGGATTGGGATGACTTCTTCAAGGGGCTCAGTGTTCTTTGTTTCTCTAGGATCTTCCAAGGTTATTTGTTCGACCTCGTCCCTCAACGCCTCCATCTCGGCAATCTTGCCCTGTAATTGCTATTGGGAGAGGTTGGAGGGATCCTTCATGGCTGAAAGGAAGCACTTTCTGGAAGTCTTCTGGTCGCCTCTTACCTCGCCTATCCCTGTTGGGGTCGGGAACTTCATCTTCAAATGATAGGTGGAAGTGATGGCTTTTATCCCTCCAAGCGTCGAGCGACCAAGTATGGTGTTGTATGGGGACGGACAATCTACCACAATGAAATCTTGCCACATCGTAGACTGATGGGGCTCTGTACCCAAGGTGACCGGTAGTTTTATCCATCCCAGCGGGTGAGTCATGTTTCCACCGAATCCGACTAGGTGTGTGTGGAATGGGTGCAGTTTATTCAAGCCGATCTTCATCTTGTTGAAGGCTGAGATGAATAGGATGTATGTAGAACTCCCGTTATCTATTAGGATCCTCTGTATGTTGAAGTTGGTTATAACCGCTGAGATGACCAAGGCGTCATCGTGAGGGAGGTGCAGGCCTCTCAAGTTGTTGTTGCTGAAGGTAATGGGATAACTCGTGGTCACGGCCGGCGAGGACAGATTGTAGACTTCTTCTTCAACTCGGTCATCAGCGCTTCTAGCATGCCTTTTTTTGGATGAGTTCGAGCATCCACCGGATCCGAACCCGCCGTGAATCACCTATATTTCTCCTGCGGTAGGGCAATTATAGTCGTATCTGCTGCTTGGCGAGGTAGGCGGCTTGCGAGCAACATACTTCCTTAAAAGTCCCCGTTTGATGAGATCGACAATTTGCTCCTTCAATTGGAAACAATCTTCTGTTCTATGCCTGTGATCTCGGTGGAACTCGTAGTACTTGTTTTGGTCTCTCTTCTTGGGATCCGTTTTGATTTTTGCCAGCCATCTCACGAATTCTTCGAGCTTAATCTCAGTAAGCACTTGGGCTATGGGGACGTTCAATGGCGGCAAAACTAGCTCTGAGCGACGAGGCGGAGTCCGAGGATGCCTCTCGTTGTCTTGTCGTCTGGTGTCTTGGTCAGACTTCCTGCTTTTACCCCCGTCCCTGTGGTCGGATCGTCGCGTATCAGGTTCTTTCCTCTTGCTATCGTCTTTTCCTCCTCGCCTTCTCCGTTTGGCTTCGGCCAATTCTTCCGCAGCGATGTACTTATCGGCTTTGCTCTGAAGGGCGAACAGATTCTCAGGAAAGTTTTTCGAAAGAGAATCGAACAATGGCCCTGGGCAAAGTCCTTCCACCATTGCCATCACAATTACCTTATCACTGGGATCTTCTACTTCTAGGACAGCTTGGTTGAACCGCCTCACATAGTCCTTCAAGCTCTCATTCTCCCTCTGATGGATGGTGAACAGGTGGGAAGCATTCTTCTGCCTGACTCAGCAGCTCATGAAATTGGCGATGAAGAGTCTGCTCAGCTTGCCAATTGAGTCTATGATTCTTGGTGTTAATTTTCTGAACCATGACCTCGCCGATCCCTTCAACGTGGCCGAGAATGCTTTACACATGACTTCGTCAGTGCATCCCTGAAGCGACATCAGACTTTTGTAGGAGTCCAGGTGGTCCATCGGGTCTATCTTTCCTTCATAGGTTCCAGTTGGGTTGGCAATTTGAACCGGGAGGATACCCTATACCTCATAACTCGGTTTGTAAATGGAGGTTCTGTCTGTCGTACCAGAGTTTCTACGATAACTGGAACATTCACACCTACATTGATGGCGTCAATCTTGGCGTTAAGGTCTCTGATCTGCTGATTAGTGAGTTCGCCTTGACGCCCAGGCTCGTTGTTACTACGGTGAGGAGAACGTCCCCTTAGCCTGCCACCCCCTTCGTCTATTTCTTGCGTTTTGCTGGATGATCGGGATTCTGATGAAAAGCTCCTTTCCCGGCGGCGGGGAATCAGAGATTGACGACTCCTAACCCGTCCGGTACTGTGATCGTCCTCTCTGGATCGACGGGGGCGGGGAAGTTGGCATTCAGGAATGGGCGCAGGAGGCGGGTTGGCAGTCAGGTGTTGCAACAAACGAGCATTATTCTCATTCATGATTCTCATTTGTTCGGCCATCCCATGGATCTCACGGTGGAGGCCTTCTAGATCCGAAACTTGGCTGGTATTGGCCATAGAATGAGCTCTGTTCTCCAACGGGCTGCTGGCATTTGGTCTAGGTAAAAATCGGCTGCGCAGGTGCATAGAAATTTGAGAACTGTCGTTCCCACAGACGGCGCCAAACTGTTGTGGTAAAAATCTGAGGGGCGAGCAACCAACAGTCAATATTGCTCGAAGCGGCGAGGTAAGGACCTCGGAAAGATCTGGGCAACCTGCGCAGGAGAACAAATGTAATCGGCCGGGGCGAGGCCGCTCAAAACCCCTCCGGCGTGGAGATCAGACGAAAAGAATAGCTAAGTTCTAGAATTAATTCCCATAAAAATAATTGGAGAAACAACATTCAGGACAAATATTCAAACAAAATCTAGAAGAGAGATAGAAATTGGATGAAGCAAAGATTCTAAGACCTCAACAAATGTTTTAATGTTTTGTATTTTGTAAATTGGTTATTTCTCTAATTGTTCACAATTGTTGCCATCAAATCACATAAATAGAGGCTTACGGAGGGTCCGAATTATTAGGAGTTAAGAATTTCATGATTTAATTTGTTCAAATTAAAAACACAAGGGTTAATTTTTTTAATTTTCTCAAAAAAAATTATGAATTCAAGTAATTCTAGGACTTGAGATAAAAATGTAATCAAAACAAGCCAAATGAGCATCTTAAATACTGTGTTACTTATGAGTATCACCGAATTGTGTCCCGTGTTCAGCGAAATGCAAGATAATGCGGCGAATCTCCCGCGATGATATCCCAACAGCAACCTGATAGCTAAGTTCTGATTCATTGATGTTCCGGTGATGATGAGGAATGGCACAACCTCTCAAATTCATTGATGTCCCGTGTTTAGTGATTTTTACAATCTATTTTCTCTGATTGCACTCTTTTTTTTGTCCTTATTAGGGTGAATTTAATAAAATATCACCATTTACTCAAATATTTTTACTACATAGAAAAATAATTGGGTAAATTCACCTTAATAAAAATAAAAAATTAGTACAAATAGAGAAAAGAAAAGTGTAAAAATCATTGACCTAAAGAAAACAGAAAATAACCCTGTTGAAATCTCAATGCATCACATCACATATAGAAGCATTGATTGATAAGAATTCGATTCCATTAAGATTTTGAGCAAAAACATAAAAAAGAAGTACTCTACCTCTCAGAATTTGTATAATTCACATTCATAAAAACCCTATTGAAATCACAAAACCAATCAAGAAATGAACAAGCCCTCAACAGTCAGACACAAAGTACTTAATTTCATCACAAATGGGAAATTGATTTAGAATCTATTTCTATTCCGCTTCCTCCCCTGCTGATAATGGTACCCACTCGTCCGACAGGATTTTCAGCAAGTCCGGATATTTACCCCTCGCCTTATACATCCATACATCGGGAGAGAGTTGTGATGCTTCAAGCAATGAGTCTGGTTTGTACAGGATAATTTGGATTTTAACCCAACAATAATCTTCATTCATGGAAGTAATATCACAAGTCCAGTTCTAAAAACAAATACAGAAAACATAATTTAGTATCCAAGTCAAAACCTAAACACCCAATTTAGTACCCTTTAACGGGTGTTTAGTATCCGAGTTAAACTAGTTGATTAGACCTTTTGCATCAGGCTTCAGCATGATATAGGAGAGTACGAAATGTGCATAGTGATACAGATTTTCTATGTATTTGTCATTCAATTCAGTTAGATACGCACCTTTGTTGTGAGAACAATATGATCATAAGGACCAATAAACCAATTGAAAAGCAGCTAAAATACATTTTAGAATGCATACAAGTGTTCAAAACATGAAATAAGTTGTGCTCCTACTCAAGCCAGAAAATACTGCAGAATTGAAAGCAAAGGGTATTACCATAAGGAGCCATGATGTTTTTATGAAGTACCCCAAAACCCGCTGAAGCACTTGGGATGGTATCCAAACAGCCTCTTCACAGTGTTCTAATTCTTTAATCTCCAAATAACTGTTAGAAACAGCAGTACTTGATAGGAATAGTGTCTGTTTGTCCCGAAAAGTTCCTGAAAATGGAATCCACTCTCAATCATAAAATTTATACGAAGCATTTTGCACTTTATGGGGCAACAATTTATGAGTCTCTAGAGATGAAAAATAAATAAATAACACAGAGAAACAATTTATGGGGACAAGAAAGTCGAGGATCCCTGTCATCTCTTATGGGTTTCTTTGGACTTAGTTTTTTCATGATAGATCGGTGGTACGATCAAGAAAACTATCAATAACCGAAGACCTTTGGTAGAATTATATTAATGGAGTAATAAAAGGTCCTACACAGATTTTCAAGAGAACCATCCAAATTTAAACTTGCATAAACAGAAAGGTTTGTACTTTTAACGGATTTTCATGAATCAACTAAAACTAACATTAGGGTAAATTGAAAAAATTGTCCCTGTAGTTTTACATGTCCTCAATTTTGATCCTTGTATTTTTGGATCCCAAAATTTTAGCTTTATAGTTTGATTTTCTCACCAAATCAGTCCAATTTGTAATGGAAGTTGCGTTTTTGGATGGATTTTCAATATGAGACCAACATAAATTATCAAATGAGTTACTTAATATTCACATGAGGTGTGGATTTTGTATTCAAGTAATAATATGGGTCTCAAACCTCACGTGAATATATAATTCATTCATTAATTTAGGAAATATCCATGATAATTTATAGTGAGCTTGAGCAAATTACAATGGAATTTGGGTGACATAATATCTGGTCCTCGTGATTCTATTTGACCAAACCAGCACGTCACTAGGAGATGAGAAAAAGAAAAAGAAAAAATGCATGAATCTCGTGAAGAACAACATATGATGTCCACCGCTCAGAAAGTGTTAGTCATATGTTACTTAGTTGTTGAACGGGTATTAACTTCATGCAATGTCAGAAAATCTCCACTTGATGGCTTAAGTTTTTGGCTTGGATACATAATCATGAAGAAGAAAGAAGATCTCCAATTTGGATCCTTTCTTTCTTTTTCACAATTGCTGGTCTTAATTGGTCAAAGCTTGAAACCATAAAAGCAAGGGATTAAAGGTATAAGGTCAATCCAAAGATACGTGGATTTCAATGGAAGCTAATTGATTTTCATTAGCTGTTGTGCACATAATGTTGGGAAATGCAGCAATGCTACTCTGCTCACATGGACAATTTTTAGAATATGCCAAGAGTACAATTCGAATGTTATAAAAGACTTTCATTTCCCTTACCGGACATTAGTTGATTTTCAAATGAGATAATCCAAGGCCCGATCCTACAAGTGGTACCAGTACAATGTTATGGGTTCGAGACGCAGGAGCATAATGGGGGAATGCAACAATATCATTCTGACCGCATAGACGGCTCTTAGAATATAAACAGGTGAAGTGTGATTCAAATGCCATAAAAGGCTTTGACTTTGCATTTGGTTAGCTTTCATAATCAATTTAACATTTTTTTTTAAATTTAAGGACATTCAAAATATTTTGTCAAAGTCAAGTTGGTTTTTGCAAAATTATTTGAACACTATCAACTAAAAAAATTTCTAAAAATTGTTATGTAAAATTGATACTAAAAACTGAATCAAAATAATAGTTTTTAAAAATTTTGAAAAATAACGAAGAAAATTATTAAGAATTTTGCTACTTTTGTAAAAGTCAAAACGTATGCTTGTTTTCGTAT
>BRYF01000018.1:14430312-14442812 GCA_030159135.1 Actinidia polygama
CTAGGATGGAAAAATATTATTGTGGGACTCGTGCGTTTTCTAATCTAGCAACTTCTTATTTGTCATCCATAAAACTGGTATTCTATGCTGAGGCCATTTATAGTTTTATCTGGTGAAAAATATGATACTCCATTTTGCCTCAGTTTCAAATGCAAACCGACTTAATTACCATATATGTTAGATTGCGGTGAATGCTAGAGCCCCATGCCCTTCTATTTGGTATATTAGTAGTGTCTTATCTGCATAACAATTTTCTTCCTTCACATCATTTCTGTTCTACAAATAAGTGATACTGTAAATGCAGGTAAAGAATCAGCAGTTTAATTCTTCTTTTTTTCCCATTTAGACTAAATGAGAAAAAAAGATTATCCTAGCAGGAAGGCATGCACTATTCATGTCTAATCTAGACTTGACAAATAATTGTTCTAAACTTCTAATAATTATATTCAATGAGTAGCATATGTGTATAATTCTTGTTTGATAGATTGAATAGAATGTCGTTATGATCGTTATGCATTGTATAATGGTATAGTTAGGTTCAATTTGAAGGGCATCTCCGGAAGCCATGTCATTACGCAAAGTCATAAGCTTGCTTTTCCATCTCTTGACCTTTCAGTTCAAACAAAGTCCTCATCTCCTACAATTACTGTGCGGTTAACAAGATCAAATTTAACGGTGTTTGTACTTGTGAGTTCCTTGACTTTGCTCTGACTCGCTTGGTTTGTGGCTGTGCAAAGGTGCAAGAGCATAACCATCCTCACATTCTTCTGTTGCAAATTGGAAACACTTTCTGCAAGCTCCCTGGTGGCCGTTTGAAGCCTGGAGAAAGCGGTATATTGTCTATAGTGTAAGAAATCTCTCTCACCTTCTTTCTGTCAGATATTAGGATGTTGCTTTCTACTCTTTGCAGAAATTGAAGGCTTGAAAAGGAAATTATCAAGCAAACTTGGTGCTAATTCTCCTTCATTACAACCTAATTGGCAGGTTTGTTCTTTCATTACTTTCTAAACAAGCATATGCAACCAGACATTGTTTGTCTTATATTTATTAAATGAGAAGAGGTAGGATTAGCTTCTATTTCAAATTTAAGTAAACTGTAAATGGCAAATTAGTATATTGGCTATCTTCCTTTCTATTTGGTGAAACCGTGAATGTACAAAACAAAATACTGATCCCAGAGAAAACGGGTATCCAGGAAGTTTTCAAATAGGTGCAAGCTGATTAAGCATGCAGCCACGATTCTACTGAGATTTTTCTTTTGGCGTTTTCATTTTTTCTCTCTTATCTAGCAGAAGTAACTACATTCCAGATTTTCAGAGCGATTACAATTTTTTCTTTCCATCTCTAATTAGGAGTATATTCCCCTGACAGATAACATGCAGGGACACATTTTTGTGGGAATTCATTTGTTCTTATTTTTGTCACGTTCTGTTGCAGATTGGCGAGTGTGTGGCTATTTGGTGGAGGCCAAACTTTGAAACTATAATGTACCCATATTGCCCTCCTCATATCACAAAGCCTAAGGTAGAGGATCTTTCATCTTCACAGTGACGTTTTTTTCCCGAGTCAGTTCTCTTGAAACCAGCTGACAGGATTTTCTATGCAGGAGTGTAAGAAGCTTTTCCTCGTTCACTTGTCTGAAAGAGAATACTTCGCAGTACCCAAAAATTTAAAGCTGCTGGCTGTTCCCCTGTTTGAGCTCTATGATAATGTTCAGGTACAATGACAGACGAGCTGTCGATTTTATTTTTTTTCCATATTTATTTTGGAGCTGGAATTGTTGGCCACCTATTGGGCATGAATACTGCATTGAACATGGGATGCTTTATTGCAAACATGAGAAAAATGACTTTTTAAATACTTTAAGACGTTAAAAACTTCAAATTATATGTACTTACAAAAATGAAAACTTCAAATTATGGCTGCTATGAAATTAAGAGAGACACCCAATCAGGGATTTGAAATACCACTTCCCCCTGTTTCGGTAATGCTGGTTGTCTGACACAACAAAATTACATTATGAACTTTTATACATTATTAGTATCTTAAGGCCCCGCTTGATAATTGTGATAGGATTGGATAGATTAGTAATGAGGTGGGATTAGGATTGGGATTGATAATGAGTAGGGATTAATAATGAGGGCAATAGTCCGACCGGGGTGTTTGGTTTGCACGGGATTAGACAGTGGGATTAGTAAATATCAAAGGTAATGTAGTCAATAGTGTCCAAAAATTTATGGAATTTTTTCATGAAATTTCATACTTACCCTTTAATTACAAAAATATACAAATATCAAGGGTAATTTTGTCAATTTGAGCCCACGGAGTAGGGCGGTATTGTTAATACCATGTCCCCCGTGGTATTAACAATACCACCATTTTGGGATATTAATAGTCCGACCGGACTATTAGTCCGGCCATTTGAGTAAAAACCAAACGCTGGATTACCGGCCCCACCAGACTCATAGTCCAATCCCTCCCTTTACCACGCTTATCAAACACGCCCCAAGGGTCAACTCAATCCCCTCGTTCCGGTACTTTCTGTATTCCAGGGTTACCTTTACCATGCTCGGTGGGCCTTGCAAAAAGCTCCATTTTGCACAGTTATTTCCACTAAAAGCTTTAACCAACAAAAACAAATAATCCATGGCAAACCTTGTAGAGACCCATTAACTGACAGATCTCTGCCCCCATTGTCAACGCATTAGAAAGGAAGAACCAAAAAGGGAAAATAGTATTAATAAAAGCACCACCACGTTCTGCCGCATGGTTTCTGTTATGATCTCCACCGACATTTGCCAACCACCATAGCCAACCTGACGTCCTTACCCATTGCAATACCATTGCCAATCCGTCGTAACTCATCATTAAATCACTAGTTTGTCACATTAGCAGAGCAGCGAGGAACAGGAAAAGGGTAAACATTAGGTTTGTCCGCATAAATTTTATATATATATGTATATATGGGGGTGTGGGGGTGGGGGGGTGAGGGGGGTAATTTTAACATTTGGCATTCACTTATGTATATCTATAATATAAGACACAAATATTTTTGAATCTTCCAAACTATCTCTCACTATTTACAGTTGGAATCCATTTGAGTTAATCCAATGGTTGAGATTTCACCTTAGACTATTTTTTTTCCCAAAAAAAATATCACTTCCTTCTTCTCAAAGGTGTCGGGCCCACATAGGTTGTAATCCAATGGCCAAAAAAGCTCTAAAGGTAGGCATATTTTTTACCCATTTGATCATTTTTTAGTGAAACCCACATAAAAAAAAAACTAAAACCCTCATTTCTTCCAAACTAGTAACAATTTTTCAAAATCATTATACTTTCTAATTTGTTCTCCATTTTGTAGTAATGTATATCTTCGTATATGCATGCAATGTATCTCTTCGTATATATCGTTTATATCTTATCTGTTTTTTAGATTGTAAAACTCTAACGAGTACGCCTAATAGGTGGTCTTTTTTTTTGCGTAGTGTCCGTGGGCACGGGCAATTACTATTATTTTTATATATGACATTTTTTATGTAGAATTTATATGAGGGAAGACTTTACAAGTGGTTATCTTCAATTACCACCGCTAATTGGTTGCCACCGGGTTATGGTGATGGGTCTCGGAGAGATGATGATGGATTCCAGTTGGATATTTTTGTGGGGGGTTGCAGTCATAGAGAGATAGAGATGGCAATGGGGGCGGGTGGTGAGAGAGAGAGAGTAGGGGTCGTTTGTTAGGGGCTATGAGTTGTCACTTGCAGTGACAGTGTTAAGAGTTATGGAGCTGGGTGGTGCTTATTAAGATAGAAGTTAGTGACAGCACAGAGATTGGGAACAATGGGTGGGGGTGGACTGGAGGGGAGGGTTAGGGCCATGATTAATTTTGGTTAAAGGGGGTGTTGGTGGTGAGAGAGAGAGAGATCAGGTGGTGGGGGTGAACGAGGGTTCGGTTTTGGAATTAAGCTTCACGGCTGGGATGGTGGAGGGAATGGGAGTATCCCCAGAGCAGAGGACTGATATGCGGTACTATGTCTGGGCTGAGTCAAGGGTGTTGATTTTGGTCAGGTGATGTGGAGAGATGGGAAAGTTTGGGAAGGTTGAATATGGAGTGGGTTTCAATCCTGTGTAGTAAAACTCGCTGTAAAATACCAACGTGCTAAAATTTGATTGGCAGTTGTGAAAAAAGGTTCACATTTTTATTCATAATTTGTATAAGTGCAAAAATGATTAATTGATTATCTTTGATAAATAATGCAGAAATAGTCAAATTAAAAGCACCGAGGCTGTTAGTGTAATTTTTCCTATTGCCAGTTTATTCCAATCTCTTAAATAACATTGCTTTTATTTTGATATGTATGATGAGTGAAGTCTGATACATGGTTTCTTGTCTGCAGAGATATGGGCCAGTTATATCAACAATCCCACAGCAGCTTTCCAGGTTCCATTTCAATATGATCCACACGTGAAAGGCGCTTGCAGGTGTTTGTCTATGGAAATTTTAGAACTAGGAGTGTTCTGGTTAGCAGGCAGGTATATACTACTCAAGCTAGTGCAAGTTAGGTTTGTAGTTTTCTCCTGTGTCTATTATGTGGCCTCAAATAGCTGTAGTTTTCTTTTACTTGCAGAAACGAGATCATAGTATATCTGTTTTATTTTTCGGGTTTAGGGTTGGTTTGTGTTTTATGGATGTCATATTTTTACGAGGAATGTCGTTTTTAGTCCTTAATGAAATGATCTTTGGAGTTGTTTTTGGTTGAGTACCAGTTGATTGTTTGAGTTCACCTTTTAGGAGTGGAAACAGTAAAACCCTAGCCCAGAACCTCAAATGTATTTTATTTACGCTACTAATTATTGGGTTGTCGAGTGGTTTAATTGTTTAATTGTTACTCTAGTTTTGCGAAGAGATTTTGCAGAATGGAGTTGAATTATTATATGGTGTGATTTCTGTGGCTTCTACAGTTGTCTGTTGTTTCTTATTTTGAACTAACTATCCTCTATACAGATTTTTTGCTTTTCTTTTTAGTTGCCCGAATAAGACATGGCGGCTATATGAAATTTCTGTAATGGAATTCTGGTTGTACGTAATCACTTTTGCTTGTAGGAAAACTTTGTAATGAAATTTCTGGCTGAGAATATGTTGGGAGAGAGTTTTGGGGACAACTATATTGCCGCGAAAGTACGCTTCTAGCCACATTGGTCTTTTAATTAGGAGTGATGTAACTTGTTGGTACGCAAAATTGGAGACTGTCATTTGACGTTGCCGCATAGGTCGTCTGGTAGTACAGAACCGAAGTCGAACATAACTCTTCGAAGAGGAATGATTTGTGGAGCGGGACAAAAGATCAAAGAGAGCAACGTGTAGAGAAAAGTTGATGAGTAAAATTATCCAACGAGTGCAAAATGACTAATATTTTACTCTTTTTCTTTTCCTTTTCCTTTTTCTCCTCCTACTTGTAGACAGACGCTAGTATAAAGGGGGGAGAATTCTTTTTGATCTTCTTACACAAAGTTCTGTATCTAAGGAATTTCCAAAAGTTTGATTATCTTTTAAAACCGAAGTTATAATTCACTAAAATTTTACACACGCTCCGCCTCAACCCCAGCCCAAATCCACATGAAGGTGAAATTTGATAGGGCAACCTGAGCAACTCGAGTCCAGTTTGAAAATTTTTAGAGCTTGAGCACAATGAGCAATAAAGATTGGAACGCAAGCTACGTTTGGCCAGAAATTTAGAATCCGAAATTAAGATTGAATTTGGTTTGAGTAGAGCTGTCGTTCGAGCAACTTGAGACAAGTTTTGATATGTTGATTATATAGTTTAAGAGTAACTTTGACCCGACCATTTCATTTCGTTAATGAACTACCCAATACCATCCTGCACCTCATTACCACTTCTTTGTCTATATCTGTGAACCACTTGAACACAAGTTAATGCTCTTAAAAGTAATCATGTCAAAATGAAGCCTATATAGGAGTGGAAACAGTAAACCCTAGCCCTGAAAGAGAATTTGCAGAACGGAGTTGAATTATTATATGGTGTGATTTTTGCAGCGTCCGAAGGTTGTCTGTTGTTTCTTATTTTGAACTTATTGTCCTTTATACGGAATATTTGCCTCTCTTTTTAGCATAGTTATAAAAACCGAACCGAACCGGCGGTTCAACCGGTTGAACCGGGAACCGGAGCATGAACCGGTACGGTTCAATTAATTTACCGGAAATGCATGTGAACCGGATTGAACCGGACGGTTTTTTAAAAAACCAGTGAACCGGCCGGTATTTAGCGAACCGGTCGGTTTTTGAAAAAGATTAAAAAAAACAAAAATTACACGAAATTTAAAACCATTTATTTTTTAAAAAACATATATTTTATGATTTTTTGATAAAAAAAAGTAAGATCTTCAAATGAAAGTCAAGAGAAGTTAAAAAAAAAAAAAACTAATTAAATAACACGTGTTTCTCTCTTTCTTACATTTGTTATCTCATCTTTATATATTTATTATATTATATTATAATTAAATATATCGAGATACGTATTATCAAAAATTAATTCTATGTAAAATATAAACTAAATTAAAAAATAAAGATAAAAAAATAGAAGGGTATAGGAAGAAAAAATAAAAAAATAAAAGGTCGTACAAATCATGCACCTTATTATCTTAATAATACATATTATTGACAAGTTTTATATTTTTTTTTAATTATAAAAATACCAAGAAGTAATAGTTTAAAAATATTAAATTAGAAAGAAAAAAATCATCTTGAATATTTTTATAGTTATATATTTTTGTAATTTTTTTATGGATATTTAGTATTTGCACTTATATTGAATTATTGTATAAAAAAATAGTATCTTTTAGCCCATTTATAATTTTTCTATAATTATTTTTATTTAAATATATTTTTATTATTTATTTATTATATAACCGGTTGAACCGGTTGAACCACAGTTGAACCAGTGAACCATTGAACCGATACCTTGACCGGTTCAATCTCCGGTTCGATTCTGATAACTATGCTTTTTAGTTGCCCAAATAAGCCATTCGGCTATATGAAATTTATGTAATGGGTACGTTTGTTTGAGTGTAGGAAAATTTGTCCCTGTCCATCTAACTGGTAATTTGCATCTGATTAGCAGCCAATTTTTGCTAGTTTTCTTTTTACTCATGATTTGAGACTGATTTTGTGGTGCTCATGTGTCAATGTTAAGTGGTTTGCACTTTTTTCTCTCCTGGTTTTCTTATGGTTTTGTTATTTCTTCAGTTTCTTAAAATTGAAAATGCCATATGGTTATTTCAATTTCTGTTGTAGATGTTCTAATTTTTTATGTCTTAGTATTTTTATTTTGGAAATCTGTTATGTTAGTTTGGATGAATAGCTACTGTTGGAGTATATTTGTGAAAAAATGGTTACGAAAAATAAAGAGTGTCCTTCTTTTATACTTTTAGCTACGAAAAATGCCTAGTAGTGTTACAGATGCTCTAACTTTTGAATGCCTAAGGCAATTACCGGATATTGGTCAGACATGATAACTTGATTTAAATTTTTAAACCCGAACTTATTCTCTATATCCCCAACTATGTTTGGGCTATGCTCCTATCAATTCACCTTTTTGCTCTTACATTGAACAATGCTTGTTTTGTTAATTACGGTTATGAATCTATGATATAACTGCCCTGTGCTTTTAGGTTAGTTTTCTTTATTTCATCCTTTTGGTTCGTTTGAAACATGCTGTTTTGTTAGCTTTTGATTTGAAAATAGTCACTTCAGCGTACCATTGTTATGTTGATATGATGACATTCAATTTTCTTGGATTCATTTTTCGGGGTCTCAAATTCTGATGTTGATCATAGTGAAGAATTCTTAATTCTTGAAACTTTCAAACTGAGGTATGTGCTTTATTTTTGTGAAGTTCAAAGTCAGCAGATTGTGGAGAAATATTGACAGCCAAACCAACCTTGGCGGGCTGGGAATTTTTCTACTAGCTGCTATGATAGGTTGAATATATGGTATATGAATAAATGAAAAAAAAATGGCGCATGATAAACACAAGGCCAAACAGTCCAACCGAAAAAAGACTCCGTTTAAACTCTTAAAGTTACCTTTTCAAGACATGGTAGAACGATAGGTGAATTTGATTGAGGATGTATTCCAGTGCTTAGCACAATTCAAAGGGTTACACATTCAAAACTGCAAATTTAACCCGCTACAATATGCAATTTTGACCTACTTTTCACTCCAGATTGCTGATCCTTGCTTGAGAGTGCGATGAGTCTACTAGTTTAGGCGAATTAGGCTTCTAAGGTTTCAGGTGGGTGAGGTCAGAGAGTAGAGGGTGTGTTGGTGAGGGGAATAAGGGTTGGGACAGTAAGGGGAGAGGAGGAAAGGGTAATAAAGGGCATGGGAGAGTGACGGCAGAAGAAGACTGGTGAGGTACAAGGGGGGAAGGGTTTCAGGTGGGTGAGGCCAGGGGGTAGGGGGTGTTGTAGAGGGGAATGACGACATAGACAGACGGTTTTGGGAGAGTGCGGTCAGAGGAGATTAGGGTCAGGACGTAGGAGTAAGGATTGGGTGTGGTAGTGCTTGTTTTGTATATATAGGCGGGTTGGTTTGGTTTGGTTTGGTTTGGTTATGTAGCGGGTTGTAGAAATCTAAACCTCATTGTCAGTTAATCTTCCTTAAAGCAGCGTCTAACCCGCCCAACCTGGTGAATCAGAGTTCACAAGACCCAAAACGAGAACACTTCCGAGTGCAAACTCAATTTAACCAACTAGTAGTCTTCTTCTAAGCTATTCGCTTTCACTTGTCTTTGCTCTGATTCCCGTCACTTCTGTATCCTGATCCCTAGTGATCAACAAAACTCCTTGTTCCAATCTCCACTCCCCGCCACTTCATTACATAACAGCTTGTGGATAAGTATGCATGACGCCGGAAAAATGGAGAAGAGAGGAGGTAACACAAGAGAACACTCAAGTAACACACTCGCCACCCAATTGGAAATCCACCAAGAGGGATAAGAGCAAAAGATAACAAGAAGAACTCCTTCTTATCAAAAGCCAAAGGCTAAATTTTCATTCATTCACATAATCTCCCTTTCATTACAATTATAACGACATTAATATAGACCTGGAAAAACCATCCAGCCATAACTGCTACCACTTCCAAGAGAAGACAAACTTTCAAACAACTAGGAACTAGAAACTTTGACAAAAACTAAAACCACTTTAATGAGGGACTTAAGAAGTTTGAAAGGCGCTTAATAAGACTCTAAATACTCAAAAATATAGTAGGTAAAAGTGGACAAATTTCCAAGATAATCACCATCCCCAAAACAAAGAGAAATACCAAAAGTTGCCATATTCACATCTTTCGAAATTAGCTTATGACTTCAATTGAACTGGGTCTGAGGATCATGAGAACCTCCGGTGTCAATGCAATTACAGTGCAAATAACTGTGTGGGTTTCGATGCATGAACTCACACTATGATTTTTCTCTCAAAGAGGGAAGCAAGGATTTCAAGAGACTATGAATGCCTAAATTGTTGGTTTTCCCTCATAAATGTTCTGAAGCATCAGCAAGGAAAACTAGTTTTTTTTTTTTGTTAATTTATTCGGGAAACCAGATTTTGTAAACTAAGTTTCGATTGCCTGATTGGCTGGGCTTAGAGTGGGGCCCACAAGGAAACCCCACAATGCAGCCACTCACTCCAGTGCCCTTCAAGCTGGCTTTGGATGGAGGTTTCTAGAGTGTTTTTGGAATAAGGAATGTGGGAAGACAAATTTTATAGAACCCTCTCGAGTGGCTTTCATGCAGCAAAAAGTGAGACCTTCAGAAGCATGCACAACTCTTGTTTTAAGCAGTTCTAAGCTAATTGAATTAAGCATATTGCTGGAGCGGCCTTCATTCATCACGTGAGACCTCAAGAGGCTTGCGCAACTCCTGTGTTGGTAGTTAAAACAAAGTCTAAGTGATTCAGGGTTTTAACTAAGTTGACAAATTCAAATGTTCTGATAGAATTGAACATGCCATGATGAATACACCTGAGAGTGTAAAAAGCAACATCTTCTTTGGGTGCTATTTTTCAACACAAATTCTCGCAATTATCCAGTCTAGTCTACTACTAACTGTTACAACATATCATGAGAACACGACACCCAGGGTTGCATACGGAAATTGCCAACACTACTTAAATCCCATAACATTTCCACTGCACGTTTTATAGTAACTAACGTAAGATTGTGAGGTTATATCAAAATGATTTGTCATTTTCATGATTAATGAATGGTTGCTCTGTTATGGTAGAAAACTGGGGTGAGCAACCAACAGTCAGAATTGCTCCTCAGTCTCGGCACTGGACCTCGGCAACTACTCGGGCGACTTGCGCAACAATGGACAAACGTTACCGGCCGGAGTGAGGCCGCTCAAAACCCCTCTGGCGTGGGAATCAGACCAAGGCGAGCACAAAAGTAGTGATAAAACAGAGCTATATATGCAAGATTACCAGAATTAAATCGTTCTTCTTTATGATGGGGGGAGCGGCCTTTATATAGATGGAGTAATAGGTTGTGTCAATGAACTACGGCAAGATCCTCGGAAGGATAAGTATGGAAGGATATCCCAATAATATTAGAGATAAAGTAGGAGACTGCCACTTGGAGAGCCATCTGCAATTATAGGAGTCGTGATGGAGCTGGAATCTAACAGAGATAATTCCCTCGTAGAGGTGGAATTCTCGCGGAAGCGCACTCTGATCAGGGAGAAGAGTGACGGAGAAGGAGTCTCGCGGTGGCAGACTCCTTAGGGAGGTGGAGTCCTCATGGAGTTGGTCTCTTGTATTATTAACAGGGTGGATATTTTACCCCACATCAGCTTTCATGTGGACATAAGACTAGTTAGTCACTGTTGTATGGGCCGCGTGCTTTTGCATGAAATCCATGCTCTCTTCCTTGGTTACCTTTCAGTTTTATCCTGTATTTTGATAATCGAAGCATCATTTCGAGGATGATTTTTTTTCGCAGTGGGATTATTTCTATCATTTAACATGTTTAGGTTGGGGTGAGACTGAGTCATTGGATATTTGAGTGTCCATGTTTTGATTGTCCGGATTAATAATGAGGAGATGTAGAATCTCATAGGACGCATAATTATCCCCGACCAATAGCGGTGAGATTCTACCATACTTTTGCATCTCTCAAGTCTTATGTATCCCATATTTGTGGGATTAATTAGTTGGCCAACACTTCATAATACTTTCACCAATTTTATAGCATCCGAATGCAGAAAGCATTAAGTTTGAGCTTGGCTAAAGGCCTTTCTTTGAGGGGGATAGTGTGCTGGTAATTGGTAGTTCCTCTTTGCTTGCTTGGGTACGTATCTACTAAATAACATCAATATTGAGAACTTTTGACGGAGTTTACTCTGGTTGACTGAGGCAAGCTCCATTTATACTGGTTCTTTTGTTCATTTTTGTGTTCAGATCTCTCTCTCTCTCTCTCTCTCTGAAATGCTGAAGAGAAGCTCAATCATGTGCATGTAGTTGAGTGCTAATCATTCCAGCGTTACCAATTTTCTTGGTGCTTAACCAGTGCTAAATATTGCCAATCTTTGTCGAATACTTTCCGTGAGATCTTCACATCTAGCATACAAGTTTCAGTTGTAAAGGGTACCTGTTTCTCGCACAAATATGTGAAACACCCAAAAATGTATTATTATGGATTACACTATAATCGTGTTGATGTATATAACCCTAGGGGTATTTTAGTCCTTTCAACCTAACCTAATTTGCCTATATAAACCTCTTTTGTAACCTAAATTCATTACCTGAATATATACAACTTCTTTCTCTTCTCTCTTTCTCTCTTCTCTTTCTCAACATATATACACATATATATATATACACATATATATATATACATATATATATATATATATATATATATTGTTCTAACATGGTATCAGAGCCAGTTTTACAACTAATATAGTTGTCCATCACTGGTCACCACCAGACGGCTGCGCCACCATCATCATCCACAACAACCTCCATACTCTGTCAGACCTGTTTCTGCGGCCAACCTTTGATTTCTTCTCTTTTCTATGTTCTGTCCACTGAAAATTATGTTCAGATCTGATTTTTGAACATACCATTGTGTTCCTTATGAAATTTTGAACTCAGATAAGGGAAGAAAATCACCGTCGGATACCACACGCGCTCCCACGCGCCACCTACATCACCAGCGCTCCCACACGCGCTCCCACGCGCCGCCTACACGTCCAGCGAGTCAGATCTACTCGCAGAGATATCTCACGCGCGCCCACGCGCTACACCTCACGCGCTAGCACCGCTTCCCAAACGGCGCACGCGCCCCACGCGCCTAGGCGGCCAGCCTGACCTGTGACGTCAGCCCTACCCCCTGTGACGTCAGCCCTGATTCTGCCACATCGTCTGCCACGTCAGCTGCCACGTAAGCTCTATCACGTCATCTGCCACGTCAGCTGCCA
>BRYF01000018.1:14462812-14465312 GCA_030159135.1 Actinidia polygama
CTTTTTCACTTCAAAATTAGAACAATCACTTTTAACCGCCGAAGCACCCGAGGAGCTTCATCAGGCTTATCCAGTGGTACGATACTACACATACATCCTCTGCCTTGAGAATTTCTTCTCCTCGTCTCATTTCAACCATCTCTCTCTTTTCTTCTGCTTCCTTGTGCACCAAAGCAACCTTCTTCATTTTTTCGGCATAATCTGCCTTCTTCTGCTCTATTTGTTCCTGCACATAAAGAGGGTTGTCATTTTTGGGCTTGTTTGTTTCCAAGGAAATGTTATATGTACAAGTGGTATACGTGTACCATGGGGTTATATGCACTATGTTTGGGTATGGTGAAATAAAAATCACAGGTAAGATGTGAAGGATTATTTTTAGTCATCAGATGGAGGAGGTAAGATAATCCGGATAAGGGTTCAAAATATCGGCCGATATGTTACGTATCAACCGTTATACATCGTGATTTTGGCCATTCGATACCTATAGTTTAGTAAATGTAATTGCTCATATGTTCATTAGTTTCGGTTTATTGATAAAAATAGCATCTCTACTGGGGTTGTTATTTTTTCTTTTCTGGGTTTTAAGTCAGCAAAGGAATTGAGGAGATTGAGCTCCTAACATGAAGATTGAGAAATAAACTAGGTATCACCATTGTTGCATATAACCTTGTATGGATATTCCAAATTATATATGAATTGTTCTGAATCTATATCTATTACATTGTGTTGTGGCACCTTCATCTTGTTCATTTTACTACATTGTAAAACTTAGTTACCATAGTTTCCAGGCAAGTTCATAAATAAGTCTAAAACATCAAAGAAAATTTACATTAGTTGGGAAAGATTTCCGATAATCATAGTTGGTGTTGGTTACCTCTAGTTTTTTCAGTTTAGCTTCAATGGCTGCTTTCTTGGTGCTTTCCCATGAAGCAACAGCAGAGAGATTCTTTTGGGCCCTGTTAAATCATTTTGAGAATAAGTAACAAATAGTTTATATGACCAAAAAAACAATATAAACATCAACATAAACCTTATATGACCAAGAATGGCGTTTTGGTCCCTTTCATCCTGAGGTTAGGATATCGTCTTTTCAAATCGACGACACGGATTTGATTCCCTTGGGGGATAGGCAGTTTAAGTCAGTGTTCATTGCTGAGTGATCGCTCGCTGGAGTATTAGCGATAACTTGAGTTGTAGGATCTATGAATATGTGTGTGTACGTGTGTGCGCGCGCGCACGTGTGCGTGTGCATGTGTGTGTGAACTGGGGAATCAAGAATCAGAAGCTATTTTCTTCAAACTTGCTGTCTTAGTGTCAATGAGGATTAAATAATAAAAATAAGTTATTTTCTTCCGCTTTTGAAGTTCCCTTTTGGTTCCAGTTGAGTTTGCACATATATCCCAATTGAGAGACACAATAAAAGGAACAAGGGAAGCGCGTAAAAACCATTACTTGTTCTCCACCTTTGATTTTTCACTTTCTTCCAATGCCTTGATAAAAGACAACCATTTCTCTTTATCAATCTGTGCAAGAGCTATATCTGAAAACACAATGCCAGGAACATTACTGTGTGTTTAGGGAGTGTTATGTGATTAAAACAGAAGCAATCATGCAAACAAAATAATACAGATCCTCGTGGTTTGGCATAGAGGGAAGAAGAATCCATCATAAGAATTATGACGCTCAAGCTCTCTAATTCCAAATCCTAATCCATAAATTATAATAAATACCCCAGAGAACTTGGGTCGGGGAATACTGTCCTGGTAATAATTTTGAGAGAAATATAAAGAATCTCCAACAAGAAGGATCAAAACGTCCCACGGAAATAGAATCAGGCATAAACATAATCACTTGAGGAAAGTAGTAATTAGGTTACTGTATATTATGATCATACTCTTCTATGCCTCTATTGCAAAAGTTTGTGAGCATTTGATTACACATTCAAATTTTTAGTTGATGTGAAACAAGTTAGGTTAATTGTTTTACCAACACCTACCTCTGTCAAGTGATCAGCGGGAAGTTTTCGCCACCAGAAGATCCGGAGTCTCTGCAGAAAGGAAACTTTTCAAACTGTTAAATCGATGACAAGAAAATAAAAGTTTTCTTGTTCAATATTAATGCACAAATTTTGAGAAAAATAATCAGGGCCTCAAGTAAATGGAAACACTGTAAAAAAACTCAAGCTAGAACAATCTTACGTCGCATGTTGGAGCAAATAAAAAGGGAAATACGTTCAAAATTTAACTTAACCATATTCTACTCGGGATGTATGGAGAGTGATATACTTTCTAGGTTGGGATAAAAGGGAGTTTTTGAAATTATTTTTGCTTTTATTGATTTTTTTTTCTTTTTTTTTGGTCAAGATTATCACTTTCCGGTCGTCTTGATTAGAAGAATCTGAAATTACAAAAAGAAGTCGTTAATTTTTTAATTTGAATTTTAGTGGGTTTTACCCTTTCTGAATTCATCTAATCAAAACAAATCGGAAAAACTTAAAAAA
>BRYF01000018.1:14495312-14497812 GCA_030159135.1 Actinidia polygama
ACGACTGCGTAGGAAGCTCCAACCGGTAATCCGGTTAACCAGTGATGCCCTAGCTACAAGCATAGGAATAGTGAGAACGGCCGCCAGAGTATTTTCGGGAAATGACTCTCCGACGGTCAAGTTAGACGTCCAGAATGTTAGAGAGAGAAAGTGTATGTATATTTTGAGAGCAAGGTTTTTACGTACCTTCTTTAGAACAACAGTGTTCCCTTTTGTATCTGACTCAGCGCGTGGCTTGACGCTAGCCTAGCTGTCTTGTCACTCGACAGACTACAGCTCAGCGCGTGATCGTACGAGCTGACTGTTGTGTCAGTGAGTAGACGACTAACCCAGTCATGCCCCTATGGCATAGCTAGTAGCTCATGATCAACTGCCGATGTCTCCATCTGGGCGTGGGGCTGTCAAGAGGTACTCCGACGTGCAAGTCACCTCTTGTCCTCTGACATTCCTTGGGAATGCCGCCGGCCGCTACCCCTCGTCCAAACTTCCAGCGCAGTTATTGTTCCGAGCTTACTAAGCAACGGCACCTCGGATGTAACGAAGGCCTTAGCCTGGACATTATTTATCTTTGGTAGCGACTGCTTTGAGCTTCGACGCAGAGGGGTTCCGAGCTCATTCTGTAGCGACAGCTGACAGAGTTCTCCAACCTAGCAAGGCCAGTGCTCAACGGTTCTTGAACTGAGCTTTGGCGCAGAGGACCACCGAGCTTGCTTCTTAGTGATAACTCGTCCGAGGTCTCTGCCCTAGCAAGGCCAGATTACTTCATTGTATAATTTGTCCCCTTACACTAAGACACGAGTTCAATGTCACTTAAGCCATAAAAGGGAGAGCCACTAGTCCATAAAACCTAGAATGGAGCTAGGGTTTAACAAGTGGATAATCAAAATGGCACAAACCTAAACAAGAAACAAGCCTCCATGAGGTAATAAACCAACAAAAAAGCTGGATAAGATCATCAAAACACAAAGGGATAAACCCAAAAGCAGTAGAAACATCCAAAAGGATAAGACCATTGGACAACAAACAAACATCATTTGTAGAAACATACACCTACAGTAGCTTACCCAATCTTTCCTAGAGCTTGGGACGGATAATCATCCATGGTCGGAGAGAGCAACCGAGATTGAGCCGTTGTCACGCCCCAATTTCTACAACTCAAAGAAGTGAACTAATTACTACAAAATAAAGTCCACTTTGCATCATTGCACTTTGACTAAAAAGAAAATTTTGCACCTTGTACCTCAAAAGTGAACAGTCAATACTCTACACTTTTAGTTAAGGTCCACTCTTCACTTTTTTCTTTTCCGTCAGCCTTCCATCCAAAAACCAAACGGAAGGAGGGTCAACCTCATTTTTTATTTATTTATTTATTTTATTTTTTAGGAGGGGGGGTTGATACAATGCTTGGGTAGAACTTACCCCAAAAGCTAGCTATTGAGGAAAGTGTGCCTTTATACTTATATATATTGCACATTACTTCAACTCCCAAGCGATGTGGGACTTCCCTTCACACCCTCTCTCACGCTCAGCATGCTCACTTGGCAGCACTTGCCATGTGCAGGCCAGGGACACGCACCTTACCCATCTCTGGGAGTCCCCGCTCTGATACCATGATACAATGCTTGGGTAGAACTTCCCCCAAAAGCTAGCTATTGAGGAAAGGGTACCCTTACACTTATATATATTGCACATTACTTCAACTCCGAAGCGATGTGAGACTTCACTTCACAGGGAATTATAGGCTTAATGGGCAAAAAGACAATGATTTTTATGGAAGTATATATATATATACACACACACACACACACACTATGTATATATGTTACAGTCTAAAAAAATAGAGTATTGAGAATATATTGTTGAATGAAATCAATGAAATGTGTATTGTTGATTGAAATGAATTAAACGAGTGTTGTTCAAAACCTATTATGCAAATAATAAAAGCATTCATAAATATATGAACCAAACAGTAGTAGTGATCTAAAGGCAGTTTTAATTTTATAACCCTAAAAGTAGTAGTATAATTAATATGAGCACACAATTCAAACAAACAAAAAAAGTACTAGTAGACTTCTGAAGAGAAACATAATATTTTCTATTCTGTTTTTTTGTTTCAAGCCTTTATTAGTTACTTAGGAGCCTCGCGTCGTGTTTGTGTGATTAAGTGAGAACGAGACAGTGAAATTGCCTATAATGCCCCCCCAAAAATGGGGGTTGAACTTCCTTTCATTTGGTTTTTGAACGGAAGGCTGACGGAATGGGAAGACTAGACCTTAACTAAAGTGTTGACTGTCCACTTTCTGTCCACTTTTGAGATGCAATGTGCAAAGTATCTTTTTAGTTAAAGTGCAAGTGTGCAAAGTGGACTTTACCCTGTTAATAACTATTGCATCCACATTGTTTTTTATGTGGGTAATTTTTATTTTACATTCTCCAACTTTTACTTGAATTTTACTTTCATACCTCACATTTTTATTTCAAACCCTGAACTTTAAAAATT
>BRYF01000018.1:14510312-14515312 GCA_030159135.1 Actinidia polygama
AGTACAAATATTAATTCCTTTAATCCATATTTCAAACATCTTTCTGGATCTTTAATTATAGGAAGTCAGTGTTTTCCATAAGTTTAAGGCCATTATTGGAATTAGATCAGAGATACCAATGGGAAACATTGGTGCATTATGAAGTTGTACAGTACGGTTTTTTGCCCTCTTGTATGATATACCTGCTCTAGTGCCATGATCTACCAACAATTTCATATATAGCGGTGTCCCTTATCAAATTATAAAATATTCAAAAATATAGCTTTTGCGAAATATGCTTGTGTAAGGGGACAAAATATGCAATTCTAGAGTGTGGCCACACAAGGGCAAAGGGCCACCACAGGAGCGTCGTACTTAGCAGACTTGACGGTCCTCTGCGCTGGAGTGTGGTGTAGATACGCTAACTTGTAAATGTGCTAGGGTAAGAAATCTCCGCGAGAGCTGACACTATGACGCAAGCTCAGTGAATCTCTATGCCGGAGCTTAGTGAAAGTATTATCAGAGTAAAATCCAATCTAAGCTCGGACCACCATCATGACCGGACTATCGTTGTAACGTAGGATAGAAGCGATGACTGCGCCAGAGCTTGGATTAGGGACGATGGGCGACAGGAATCCCAAGGGATGACAGGGGACAGAAGGAAACTTGCACGACAGGGTTTCCATTGACACTGACAACCCCTATACCTAAATAGGGAGGCCGGCGATGTGATGATGAGCTACCAACTGTGCCGTAGAGGCAAGGTTGGGTTAGCTACCCACCTACTGACATGGTCGTTGGCGCGTTAAGGTACGCGCTGAGCTAGGCTGCATAAGCGGGAGTCACTATTCTTGCAAAGGTACGCGACCTCAAACCTGAACATTCTTACTCTTTCTCTCTCTAGAAATCACGACTTCGGTCATCTAAGTTGACCGTCTCTGAGCCGTTTCCTAGAAACAGTTCCGATGACCGATCTCTCATTGTTGTTGTGCCGCAGTTAGGTTACCGACAAGCCCCTACCAGGTGCCAGCACCTCATATCAGTCGGAGGACCACCATAGATGTATATCTTTTATTTCTCTTCCATCGTTCTAGAAACCCACTACCCCACAAATGGCATCGTCTATGGGAAATCGACTATAGACATTTTCAAGGATGTTACTCATGGCATCACAAGACTACAACTATTCCATTAGCTGCCAAACCCGAGGGGAGCCACCTCATGTGCCTAGAACACTTGGGGAGAAAGGAGGTAAGCTACTGAACGATGCCCAGAGGGCGGCGAGAGCCACCTCAAAACAGAAGCTAGGTTAGTTACTCCCTGAAGGAGAAGACGAACGGGACATCACCATTGAGCGACTGCAAGTGCAACTAACGGAGATGGCGTAGATTTTGGTGGATAACTGACTCATGAAACCACCTCGAATGGACGAAGGAGAACCCTCCAAAGCAAGATCTAGAGGAGTTGGGGATCCGCTAGCGGGAGCTCGCAAGGAGAAACAGAGAGACACACGGGTCTAACTCGAGAGCCACGAGGACAGTGGGTCTGAAGTGTCAAGCAAATGGAGGTTGTTGCCACGCTGATCTCAGAAGAGTGAGGACTTGCGCAACGCGCTCAATGCAAAGAGGAATCGGGTGGGAGACCTGAGGGAGAAAATCAACAACCGAGCAGCAGCTGGAAGGCTTAAAACTATTGTGCTAGTCAGATCAGTGGCTCATCCAGTTGCATCAACACAGAAATAACCGATCCCGAGATACCAGACCCCATTCTCCAGAAGATTGAGGGAATGTACCCTCCGGAAAAATTTATGCCACCAAGGTTCATCATATATGATGGGAAATCAGATCAACGATCCCACGTGAGTCATGTTAGGCAAATGATGGCCTTGTGGAATCACATGGATGCTCTCATGTGTCGAGTGTTCCCATCCAGCCTAGGAGACATTGGGTTGAAATGGTTTGACAAATTACTGGCAGGATTAATAGAGAATTTTTATCAGGTCACCGAGTCATTTGTGGCCCGGTTCATCGTAAACACCAAAATGCCAAAAGCCATTAGATCTCTTTTGACGCTAAAGAAAAGGAAGAATGAGTCAATCCGCAACTACAACAAACGATACTGGGAAGCATATAACGAGATAGGATGGCTCCGAGGAACTAGCGGTAGCAAGCTACAAGCTCGAGCTCGCTCTTGGAGAAAGACTCTAGGAAAACTTGACGCTCGATCCTCCAATCGACCTTCGGGATCTTATGTACCTGGTCGAGATGTTCGCCCGATTGGAGGGCAACGTTAGGCAAACCGAGAATACAGTAGGTGGAACCGCCCGAGGAGAGAGAGGGTTCGTTCAAAAAGCGAAAGGAAAGTCTGGGCCCATTTGAGAATAGGGCGAGGCAAGGAATTAACGTCGTCTTCAAAGAGCCAATTTACAAACTCTTTGTCAGGATCCGTGACATGCCATACTTCAAGAAACCCAAACCAATGGGGGGAGATCCAAAAAGACGAAACCAATGCTAGAAATGCTCCTACTATGACGAGAATGGGCATATAAAATCAAAAATTACAAGGCTCTTAAAGCCTTCTTTGAGCAGCTTGTCCGAGACAGACACCTTAAAGAGTTTGTCGATGAAGAGAATATGCGAGCAAAGATAGTCGAGGCTAGACCCAACCCGATGTTTGACTAAGGTGGGGGGGATGTCGAGAAGGCTATGGACGTGGATGAGGAAGATTTACCTCTGGGCACTATTCACATGATTGGGGGACCCAACGAACCAAGTCTAGAAAATAGAGTCCAGAGCAAGATCCGCATGATAAGGCAGATGCGCGAGGTGTTCTCGGTCCAATTACTGCCAAAGAGGCCAAAGCAAGTAGAAAACGAACCAAACAACATCACCTTCTCCAAGGCCGATCTCAAAAGAATGCAACATCTACATTTCGACCCATTGGTAGTTTAGCTAAGAATCTTAGTGGACACGGGTGGTTCGATTGAGGTGATGTATTACAATTTGTTTAAACGATTAAAACTCTCTCAAGACTGTTTAAAACCTGCCTGAGCTTCACTAGTCAGTTTTTAATGCTCAGTCTCATTGGCCCTTGGGAACCGTGACTCTCAACATCCGAGTTGGATCCCAAGAGCTGATGACAGAGTTTGTAGTAGTAGACATACCATCTCTGTATAACGCTATTGTTGGCAGAGATTGGTTGCATAGGATGAAAGGAGTAGCTTTCACATTGCACCAAGTCATTAAATTTGCCACACCCAGAGGCGAGGAGACCCTTTACGGAGACCAGGTGACAGCTAAACAGTGTTATGAAGCTATAGTATCCACCAAGGTGGCCATGAGGGAGGTTCAGTTGGTCAAAGAGGAAATGGAGGTGCTAGAAGACGTGGGGCAGAATCCCGAGGCAAAAGGTCATCGAAAATTTGGTGCGTTGTGAGTTGGATGAGACAAGTTCGGATTGATTCTTCCTTATCGGTTCAAATTTGGGAGAACGAGAGAGAACCAAGCTCATTCAACTCCTGAAAGCAAACATCAAAGCCTTCGCATGGACGCCTTTGCAAGCACGAGTTGAACGTCCAACCGGATACCCGACCGGTCAAACAAAAAGGAAGAAGGTCGGCACCCAAGCATGTCGACGCAGTGATAGAAGAGGTGAAGAAGCTCAGGGAGGCAGACGCAATAGTCAAAGTCATTTATCAGAGTTAGCTATCCAACACGGTAGTGGTAAAGGAAAAAATAAGAAAGTGGTGAGTTTGTGTCGACTTCACAAGTCTTAACTGAGCTTGCCCTAAAGATTGCTTCCCACTACCGAAAATAGATCAACTAGTTGGCTCTACCTCGGGCCACGCCCGAATGAGCTTTCTTGATGCATACCGAGGATACCACCAAATTGCATTGCACTAGCCAGACCGATAAAAAACTGCATTCATCACCCCCAAGGGCGTGTTATGTTATAAAGTTATGCCCTTCAAACTTAAGAACGATGGTACCACCTATTAAAGAATGGTCACGAAGATGTTTAAGCGCTTCCTCGGGAAGACCATGGACGCATACATTGATGATATGGTGGTCAAAAGCAGAGAAGAAGCTGATCACCTCAAGGACCTTGCCTAGGTATTCGCAATCCTCCGACAACACAAGCTTAGGCTTAACGTAGCTAAATGCGCCTTCGGTGTGATCTCAGGGAGTTCCTCGGGCACTTGGTTACGAGATGGGGAATTGAGGCAAACCTAGAGCAGATTGCAGCCATCAATCACCTCGTCAGCCCCCAGAATGCGAAGGAGGTATAGAAATTGACGGGAATGGAGGCGGCACTTAACCGATTCATTAGTAAGTCCTTTGACAAATATCGCCCATTTTTTAAGCTCCTTCGCAAAAATACCAAATTTATATGGAATAAGGAGTGCGAACTGGCACTCCAACAATTTAAAAAGTATTTGACAAAACCACCACTTCTCTCCACGCCAGATGAGGAAGAGTTGCTCTATGTTTATCTCGCCGTCTCTAAACATGCCGTGAGCTCGGTTTTGTTAAGGGAGGTAGGCAGATAGTAACGTCCGATCTACTTCGCTAGCAAGACGTTAACGGATTTCCAAATGAGGTACTTGCCACCGGAGAAGTTCGTTTTAGCACTAGTATTGACTTCGCAGAAACTCATGTATTACTTTCAAGCAGATCCTATCGCAATATACACTAAGTTTCCACTTTAAAATGTTTTGTCGAAAGTATATTTATCTGGCCGACTTTCTAAATGGGTCGTGGAGCTCGGACAGTTTGATATTAAGTTTTTTCCAAGAGTTGCAATTAAAGGACAAGTACTAGCGGACTTCATAGCGACGTTTTCCCCCTGAGCGAAGACCCCAGAACAAAACTACCTGGAGTCACCTCGCAGCGGGGATGGAGGCTCAGAAGCTGCATTGTCCGAATTTAGATCGTCAATTGGGGATTAAGAGGTCATTCAAGGACTGCCCCAAGTTGGTAAAATGGCCACAATTGGGGATGTACCTAGGGATTCAGAGGTAG
>BRYF01000018.1:14517812-14525312 GCA_030159135.1 Actinidia polygama
ACAATTGCCTTGAGACGAATTGAACGACTGTCACCAAGTAGATATCCATAAGACTCCGGGAGGGGGCAAGGGCCAGAGAATTCGCCACCCAGTATGGAGAGGCCAACTCAACCGGACACCCAGCACCAGCCGAATCCTGGGATGAAGCTTCATGCTCCAGAGCTTTTGGGAACAGAAGCTTCATACTATAGAGCTTTTGGGGACAGACGAGGGCAAGCTGGAAGTATTTGCCAAGCCGTCCAATATCAAAGTTGTTAGCCACTTTCCAAAGAATAATCATCTAGACTTCCAGTAGCCTATAGAGAACCTCAGCAATAGAAAGCCTTGAAGGGTTAATAGTCAAAGACATCTACACTGAGCCCCCAACTATTTTAAAAAGGCTAGCGTAGAAGATTGTGAGATGAGATAACCAGAGGCAGAACACAACCCTATTTATAAGCGCCAGACAGAAAACAAAATGCCTATCATCATAGCAGAAGTCCAGTGGTCTAACATTAATGCAGAAGGCGAGCGGGCGAGAAGACGAACAGACCAGAAGAATAGCAGGAATGTCGGGGATGCGGTAACATGCACCTGGACCGCAACGTTTCGCGAAATGACCGCATCCTAATGGCAAACCAAGAGCAAGCACGTGGCAACTCCCACGCAAGGCCTGCGCCGAAACAGGAATCGAATTCCTTTCTTAAAGATTCTAGAATAAAGGTTTGCCTAACTTGACGAGATTCCCAAGCTCATTCAAAGAGAATTGAAATTTGGTAAAATAAGCTAAATACAAGTCTGGGTAGGCTTAGCCGAACTCGAAGAGAGCTCCGAACTTGCACCCGCAGTTTGGATTAGATGATCCTTACTGAGATTTTGGAAAACTAGCTGAATTGGAATGTGGTTTCGAGCTCAAACGAACCCCGAACCCAGCCGCAGTGAAGCTGGGGAAGCAAATACCAAACTATGCTACTTGTACTCGAATGACAAGCAATCAAGATGGGATAAATGTCGTACAAAGGTAAAAATGAACTACAAAGTATATCAACGTACAAAGTGAAGATCATTACAGAAAAGAAATTTTTTTGTCCAAGATGCGAGAATGTTACAAGTATGAGCAAAAAGAATAGTCTGGCCAAAAATTCAGAAGTCGTCAATTGAATTACCCCTCGAGAAGATTCTTCCCCTCATCCTCAGCGCCTCTATCCCCCTCAGCTCCTTGGGTAATGGTTCCTTCAACGCCAGTAGGATCGCGACCCTCTGCCGCAGCAACATCGACACCGTCCTCATCAGCTGGCAAGGTGGCATACTCTTCCTCGTTAAAGTCAGGAAGGACGATCAGGGAGTAACCTACCGGAAGAGCAAGCAATTGGACTGGCAGGGCGGGAGAAACCCAGGCTGGATGTTCAAGAGGAATTCCGAGCTCCTTCAGACAAGTGAGCCAGCTTTCGTGAACTTACCGGGATGAAGTTTGGCGAGCAGCTTCTCGTACACGTATCCAGGTCATTCGAAGGCTCGATCAAAAATCTTTCGGTAGACTTTGCCACAGGCCAACGCTTTGAGCTCGATCACCTCCTGCTTTGTTTGGTTCTTTTGCCCAGTCGCAATCTCAATCGCATTGTGGGCGTTAGAGAGTTCGGCCCTAGTTTCTTTAGCTCTTTTTCAAGGCCATGGGCTTTCTAATTGGTCTTCTTCAAGTCTGTGGCATGCTGCTTCAAACGAAGATAAGTGGATACAGCCCATTGGAACAACTACAAGTCACACGACAAAAAAAAATTATTGAATGACACAAGGAAATCATAAAGCATAAGTCAGGCCGAAACGAATGACAAACCTTAGCTCCCATCATGACCAATTTGCCCCCAAACTCCACTGAGTCTTCGGCGGCGTGGTCCACAACATCCTATGGGAGCATGACAGCATTGCCCAAGGCAACGCAAGTCTCGTGGTCCTTGGTGGTGTCAGCAGACGTAACGTGTTTCCCGAGCTCAACCACGGTAAATGGAGGAGCCCAGAGCTCAGGGATGCCTAACGCTGAGCCAGTGCCCTTACCCTTCTTCTGACGAGAAATCCCCTATGTCGGTTGCTTCCCATTTCCTTTGCTGCCCTGCCGGGAAGATGGGGCAATGGATTAATCTCCAGCCAGACCCCTGGTGCTTCGCGGACTCATCTCCCGTGGCTTGTGCACTCCCAAGGGTCCTCACCTTAGGAGCCATTTCTTCTTCTTCTTCCCTCCCTGCATTAGAGGATGAACTACTGCTTTGGCCAAATGAGTGCTCAAAAATCTCTCTAGCCTCGACAAAGCCAAAGTCGTCAGCGGTGTTGGAGTCGAAGCTCGGTACGATTATTGGCTCGGCGGCTAGAAGTTGTGCAGGTAGAACGACAATAGGAATTGGGATCGAAGGAGCTATGACGGGAACTTGGTCAACTTCTTCGTAGTCCCCACCTTCATCACCCAAATCTATGTTCCAACTAGATGAACTCGATTCACTGGAGCCAGAGATTTCTCCTTCGGCTTCCTCCACGAGCCTCCTAAACTCAGTTGAGGTGCCTTCAAACAAATCACTGACCTCGTTCGAGAGTGAGATCCTTGGCCTAGGGGCCTATTCACGGATGCGAAGGGGTGGAAAGATGGGATGCCCCTGGCATACAGCTCGGAGAGGGATAGTATAGCGATAAAGGGGAACGTAGCCGAGGAGAACTTTGCCTGCAATTATTCATTGCACTGATCGCAGCTGAACAACGATCAGTTCTCCTCTAGAAGTGAGCAACCCTACGTAAAATGAATCCAGAGAAACAACCAAACAGTCAGTCACGATACAATCAATCACCGAGGCACGCAGCAAACAAGAGCATGCCAGTTCTTACCTACAAGTATGTAACCCCTATGCCTCAGGATGGAATAAAGATCAAGATCGTTAGCCTAAAATTCCCATTGTCCAGAAACCCAAATGAAATCGTTCAAATACAAATCTTTATTCGGAGAATCCGTGACCAACCTCGTCTGAGGCTGATTAGGCTTCCGAAGGCGAAGGTAATGGTTACCTTCAAACATTTGGGTCTCAGGATTCTTCCTAGGGCGAACTACACAGTATACATGGAGTAAATCCTCAGCGGTAAACTCTTGCCTTTCTCGTTGCATAAGAGCATCCACAATCAGCCCAGTCCGCACGAAGTTCACTGACACTTGCATAAAAGTAAGCCGACCCATAGATAGGACAACCTTCAACAACCTACTTAGGGGATAGCACAACCCTTCTTGGTGGATGAACCAAGTCCGAATGGACACACGGTCACCCTCTCCCTCTACCCAATCAGCATCATCGTTCGGGCCTGGCCATTCTATCACTACATTGTCAGGGATCCTATGGTCAACCCAAAATTGAGCCAAAGATTTTTCATCGTGAGCCAGCAGTTGAGCTAGGTTCAGCGCCATATTCTGAAAATAGAAGCAAATGGTCAGAACAAGCTCAAAAGTGTCGCGATAGATGAGGGCTAGGTCAGCCACAAAGGAAACCCTAGTCAAGACAACCTAGATCGACCCGGACTCTACTCAGAAGCTCGCAGACGCCCAACAATGGCAGAAGGTTGACCACAAGTCTCTCGTCAGTAAGGAACACGGGAACAAGGCAGTCTAAAACCAGTGAACAGCTGAAAACCAGGAATCTCAACAAAAAACAATGATAATGGGAAAACTTAGTGGACGAAGAATGCACAAAAGAACGGGGACTCACCGTAATGATTGGAGATGTTCTCGGGGCGTCCGGCAGCGGAATCGAAGTTGTCGTTAGAAAGAAATTTCGATAACGCGACGGAGTCATAGGGATAATTTCTCTCTCTAAAAGTTGCAAAGCGACGTCGTGAACAGTAAAGAACGCCCTTATAAAGAAGTCAAAGAGGCGGAAACTCAGCCAAACATGCCTTTATAAAGCGTCGCTTCGCGAGTGAAGTGACCAAACGTGGCCTTAGGGCACATCGTTTTGCGGGATAACATGGTCTTAGGATGCATCATTTTAGGATGCATCATTTTGCAAGTTAACCGTCGTAGCCCAATCAGTGGATCTTGAACACGTAGCAGCATTCACACCGCACACTTAGAAAAAAAATTCGAAGGGAGGAGTCAATCGAGCTCGAAAAACGCTCCAGACTCGTCTCGTGAGGTTGCTAATTATGCCGGGCAAGGCCTTCACTAGCGGGTTAGTAGAGCTCGAAAGAGCTCCGAACCACATCCCGCATATTTGCCACACTTAGCCAAATTTTTTGAAGGGAGAAGTCAGGCAAGCTCGAAAAATGCTCGGACTTGTCTCGTGAGGTTTCTAAGTATTCAAGGCAAAGCTCTCACTGGCGGGTTAGCCGAGCTCAAAAGAGCTCCGAACCACGTCTCGCGTATTTGCCACACTTAGCAAAATTTTTTGAAGGGAGAAGTCAGGCAAGCTCGAAAAATGCTCGGACTTGTCTCGTGAGGTTTCTAAGTATTCAGGGCAAAGCTCTCACTAGCGGGTTAGCCGAGCTCAAAAGAGCTCCGAACCACGTCCTGCGTATTTGCCACACTTAGCCAAAAAAAATTCGAGGGGAGGAGTTAGCCAAGCTCAAAAAATGCTCCAGACTCATCCCGCAAAGTTGCTAAGTTTGTAGGGCAAAACAGCCAAGCTCGAAGAGAGCTACGAACTATGTTCGCTAGAATTGTTGTTTGGAAATTTTTACTGAAGCACACTTAACAAAGATTTTTAGTGGGAGATTTAGCCGAACTCAAAAGCCAAGTTCGAATTCGGCCTTGTAAATCTTGATCAAGTGTACTTGGGGCATACATAGACGGGTGAAATCTGAGAAATACAATATAGAGTGCAAGCGAACTTAAAGAAGAAGTTTTCACTCAAATCCCATTCAAGTACAAAACCTATTCTAGAAGACAGACGAGCTTTAATACAAGTACAAAACCTATTCTAGAAGACAAATGAGCTTTAGTACAAGTACAAGATCTGTCTCAAAAGATGATCGCACTACAGCCCTACAAAGAGGAAGACTAGGTAGTGCTGGAGGACCTTCGGGGATAGTTGCCTCGAGATAATGGATACCATCGGTTGGAAGCACAGCAACCAGACTGATACCCACCACTCAGGGCCTTTAGAGCATACATGTCGACAAAGGCGAATGTAAAGACTGCTCGCTTCTCGTAGCAGATTGTTTATCAGCTAGAAGGGAGCATTTGCTGCTCGTAACCGAATAGTCACTAGATACGAAAGAGCATTTTTTGCTTAACACAGATTTCTTGTCAGCTACAAGTAAACTCTCTAGAACCCGCGCAAGAAAGGCACATACATAGAGCTCAACCAACCCCCCTCCCAGGCTATAATATTCTAGCTAGAGCGAAAGGGCCATCTTTCCATTCCCAAGATGGGGAATCCATCAGACGATTAGAAGACTAATGCCGGCAGTCGAATGGCTAAAGTAATCAGAAAGAACTTTCATCTACCACCTCTCGCTCTGACAAGAATTCGCTTAGTCTTCACGTTTATATAGAGGTAGAAAGGGGGTAAAGGGATAGTATGAACACGAAAGCTGAAGAGTCCATCATTATGGCGGAAAACTAGGCATTTGACTAAGGAAATGAATGGCCAACTACTAAAAAGGGAGGCAGGAGTTCAACAGCCAAAATGGAAGGCGTAAGGACCACGTTTGGGATGTGAAAAGATGATAAGCAAACACATGTGCTGACAATAGTCATCGAAATCCCCTATAAGCAAACACATCCAGTTCACATAACCTCGGCGAGCGTCGACCCAGCTCATGCGAACTGACGGACAATTGGAAGGGGACAAAATATGCAATCATAGAGTCTGGCCACGCAAAGGCAGAGGGCCACTGTAGGAATGTCATACTTAGCAGGCTCGACCGTCCTCCACACTAGAGTGCGGTGTAGATACGCTAACTCGTAAACGTGCTAGGGTAGGGAATCTCCCTGGGAGCTGTCGCTATGAAGCAAGCTCGGTGGATCTCTATGCCGGAGCTTGGTGAAAGTATTATTAGAGTAAAACCCTGTCCAAGCTCGGACCACCATCATGACCGAACTATCGCTGTAAAGCAAGATAGAAGCAATGACTGCGCTAGAGCTCGAATCAGAGATGTTGGGCGACAGGGATCCCAGGGGATGACAGGGGACAGAAGGAAACTTTCATGGTAAGGTTTCACTGACAGCCCCATACCCAAAGAGGGAGGCCGGTGATGTGATGATGATCTACCAACCGTGCCGTAGAGGCAAGGTTGGGTCAGCTACCCACCTATTGACACGGCCGTTGGCGCGTCAAGGTACGAACCGAGCTAGGCTACATAAGTGGGAGTCACTGTTCTCGCAAAGGTACGCAACCTCGAACCTGGACATTCTTACTCTTTCTCTCTCTAGAAATCAAGACTCCGGTTATCTAACTTGACCGTCAGAGAGCCGTTTTCCAGAAACAGCTCCGGCGACCGATCTCATTATTGTTGTGCTGTAGTTAAGTCGCCAACAAGCCCCTTCAAGATGCCAGCACCCAATATCAGTCGGGGACCGCCGTAGGTGTCTATCTTCGATTTTCCTTCCATCGTTCTACAAACCCGCTACCCCACAGCTTGCAAAGCTCCAATCAAAAGAGAAACTAGCTACGCTCACGTTAGCTTCCGTTACCCACTACAATGCTTCCAAGGATTCTTAAGATGACTCAGAGAATATGACTACAGCATGGGGCGAGCACCTTGGAAGAGCAACAAATTTTGTGCTTCTGGGTGTGCTGGTTATGACTTGCAACAATAACATGTTAACCACCTTTTTGAGTGGATCACCATCTGCTCTAGCACCCGGGCATGCTGAAGCAGAAATTTTACGAGTTCAACTTCAAAAAACAAGCTATGGAAGCCAATGAACTCGACATTTTTAGATGCAGCAATGAATGCTTGGGAAGCTTCTTTCGTGACTGGAAGTAGTTCTTTCCAATTGAATGGTATGCATTGTCAAAGTCTTCACTGAAATGAAACTATAAAAAGGGGAAAAATTAGTCAAAATGTACAATCCAGATTGATATAGATAAGGTGTAGCTCAATAATCTAGCCCATAATGTAGCTTCAACAAAAAGTGACTTTGATAGATTTCTAGAGTGGTCTCTTGCAATGACCACTAATGTGAATTTAAGGCAACTTTCGAAGGACAATAATTTCTTCACATTATACACCAAAGAAATATACGTACAACATTCATATTGTCGCTCACCAAAAGTTCTGCATAAAATAGGGAAACTGGTTCATTGAATCACATATAAAGAGCGATAGATTCAAATCATTAAACAAAAGAAATGAGGTACTAGTATCTAGAATAATTCTTGTATTAACGCAAGTAAAAGGTTGGACGATGGTTCTGGGAAAACACACCTTGTCAGGTTGTAAGGTTCCTATGCTTATGACTAATGTCTCCAGATAAGGTGAAATCTCCAAAAGCTTTGCTATCCCAGGAAGATCCCATTTCTCTATGTGCATGTCTAGTGTTAGACATTT
>BRYF01000018.1:14530312-14537812 GCA_030159135.1 Actinidia polygama
ACCTGAATCCAGTATCCAATTTTATTTTTCATCTGCTGATGCTACTAGGAAATCATCACTGTCTGAATCTGTCATCACTAATGCTAATGGTGATGCTGTCTCTAAAGATTAATCATTCTTTATATTTGATTCATACTTTGGGCAATTCCTCTTGATATGCCCTTCATGGTCGCAGTAAAAGCACGTAAAAGTGTGATCTCTAGATTGTGACATTGGTAGTCCTCTGCCGGTACCCCTTTCATGACCTTTCATGACCTCTTTCTTTGCTTCCTTATGAGACTAGGGCTTGTGACTCATTCCGATCTTTCGTTCTCATCTCTCTCTTCCATGCTTTTTTATTGAATAGGGCATCATTGACCATATTCATAGTCAACTTCCCATTCGGCACTAAATTGCAGAGAGAAACCACCAGTGTCTCACAACTTTCTGGAAAGGAACTCAAAAGCAGTGGTGCCTGTGTCTCATCCCTCAAACTGTAGATCAACACTAGCAAATTGATTGACTAAATTCTGAAACTCACTCATATGTTCCACCACTGTAGTCCCTCTCTGAAGTTTCAAATTCACAAGTCTTTTCATCCATAAGGTTTTGTTCCGAGATGTCTTCTCCTAATACATCTCCTCTAATTTGATCCATAACTCATAAGCCCTCATCTCATGTGCTACATGATGGAACACCTCTTGTCCAATGCACTATCTAATTAGCCCAATCATTTTTCGGATCATCTTCTTCCATTCCTCATCCTTCGTTGCTGCAGATTGTCTCTCTTATTCTCTAAGGGTTCATATAAATCCTTGCAGAATAGGATATCCTCCATCCTTAGTTTCCATAATGCATAATTCGTGGCTGAAAGCATGATCATAACTACCGAATTATTCTTTTCCATCTTACTTCTCCCAAATAGAAGCAAAATATCTAAAAACCAACCTCGCGAATGAATCTAGAATTTTGAGAAACCTCAAAAAGGGCTCAACTATCAAAATCAAAAATTTTTGGGACCAAATTATAAATATCCAAAACATTAATGACTATATTATAATTTTTAGAAACTCTAGGGACGAAACTATAATTATTAGAAACTATAATTATTAAAAACTCTAGAGACCAATCTGTAATTACAATAATTTTAAGGACTAATTTGTAATTATCAAAAACTCGAAGGACCAAATTGTAATTATCAAAAACTTAGGGACCTCAAATGCAATTACTTCCTTAGTGGCTTGGTCAACATGGCTTGGTGCGACTTCAATCGGCGCGGCTTGAAGCTCAGTCAACGACCTGTTCGACTGGTCAAATCGGCGCAGCTTGAGCAGCTAGGTTAACGACTCAGTCAATGACACGCTCGTTGACGCGGCTCTCCTGGGGCGTGGCTCGCTGGTGCATGGGCGCATACGTGAGAGTGGATCTCATGCACACTTCTTCATGCAGCGCGTGTGGGCGCATTCAGCATCCGTTTTCGACGTGTTTTGATGATGGAGTTTTGTCTCAAAGAGAGGAATACTGTGGTGCTATCAGAATGGATTTTGAGCACTTTTGTGGAGATCCTAAACTCGACTTGTGATTTAATCAATTATTGTGCTCAAAATGAATCACTGATCACACGCACAAGACAAAAAATATTTACATGGTTCGGTCAATGATGCCTACGTCCACAGAGAAAAATATATAATCCACTAATCGAATGAGGAGATTACAAAAAGAGGAGATTCACTCTCTCAACTCACTCTCTCAGCCTCTCTCAGTCTCTCCTCTTTTTTCTCTTTACTCTCAGCCAACCCAACACAATCCCACACCCTAATTTTCTCTATCTCTTCATATTATAAAGAAAAGCTACGGTTACTAAACAAGCTTGGGCTTAGGCCCAATAGTAGGCTAGACTCAACATAATCTACGCTAGATTTGTGCAAGGGCTTGTAGTAGATGTCGATTGAGAATTTGTTTATCTTCATGGTGCGTGATTGGACTAAGGTCGTGTTGATGATGGAAACTAGGATTTCGCAGAAATAGGTTGGGAGATCGGCATAGTGGGGGAAGATGAGGGTGGGGACGAGAGTCCAGAGGTAATACCAGCGTTTAGAGAGAGAAGATGTTCGTATGAATTCGTCGATGGGTGAGAAAGAGACAATGTGGATGAGTAGCGAGTCAGGTAACTCACTAAGTTGGTCGTCAAGTTCTAGGGTTTCACATTCATCTTCTTCTTCATTATCATTTTTTCTTCATTTGGGGTCCATGATCGTAGCCGTGAACCGACCTACCTGAGATGTGGCAGTGGTCTCTCTCTCTCTTTCCTCTCCCTATTTGGAATTTAGAGAGTTTGGGCAAGTTTCTTCTTTCTAATGAATTCTTTCTGGACCAGGCTTATTTGATGTCCAATTTTGAATTGTATTTGAAATTTTGAGTTCGATTTATACTTATTTTAATGATTCAAATTATTTATTTTGTAAACTTCATTGAACACTATCATACTGTAAAAAATCACATCAATCGGATGCAGATTAATGATCGATCAATATTAATTCATAACAAGATAAATGAGTATAATTATGTGTGTCACACTCATTTATTAAGTTATAAAATCTTATAAAATGGATATCAATTTTATGTGATCAATATAATTTTTTACAGTATTAATTTTTACGACGTAGTTTACAATATATTTTCTTGTTTCTAAAACCTATAAATCAAATAAGGAAGACTAGTATTATGATTTTTCATTCTTTTTTAATGTATTTCCGTATGTTCCAAGTAAGTTCTTAAATTACTTTGGCGGGAAAATATGAGAAGTTCAAATCCTTCATATGATAACAACATTATAAATATATAAAACATTGGGTGTATTCTTATAATATTATAAATTATCAGACAAATTGAAAGACTCCACTTATACCCTGTCTAATATCTATAAGGATTATCGATTTTTATTTCCACTCGTGGTTCCAAACTCACTCATAATCTTTGCATCCACATGCTAGCTAAATATTTTTTTTTAGTTAATCTAGCTCGTAAAATCCTCAAAATTATTCCCATTACGCTAGTCAAAATAACCCACAAAATTAATTTTGTTACAGTTTCTAGTCAAAATAACACGAAACTAGTTATTGGGTATTTATTTATTTATTTTCAAATAGGGATACAGATGGAATTATTGTTAAAATTAAATTAGTTAAAATAAAAATAAATAAATTATAATTTAGCTCAAATCTAAGAAGACTGACGTGGAGATCGGGTCGACTTCGGATTTTTTTCTTTTTTTTTTTTTCTTTTCATTCACATGCATTATTATGGAGGAGAATTAGACTTTAGAGGTGCAGTTGTTGGAAAAAATTAGTGGGGGTAGAAGTCAACCAGTCAACACCAAAAGAGAGTGTGGACCAGTTCATGAGAGGAGAGAGGGTTTTTCTCTCATGAACACAAAAAATCTGAAAGGAATCTTCTCCGACATTCGTTTGCATTACTTTACTTTATTAGTTCTCTCTCAACAGTCTTATTTTTTCCATTGAAGAAACAATACACAGTTTAGTTCTAGTGAAAAATCTACGGAGGAAAAAGGAAAGTTAATTTTGAATTGTTAAAATTTTAACTTTTTTTTAAATTTTTTTATAATTTCTTTGTAATTCAAACGTAAACTAAATGAATTGAGCTGATGAAAGTTTTTTGAATCCACACGGAGGTCTTAAATCCACAAAGATAAATCCAAAAAATGAAAATTATGACATTCTTATCAAAGGCATTGCGGAGTGGGGGCTCGGAGCCCACTGACTTTTTCTAAAAGTTTATTTATACATTTAAGTTTTAAGAGTTTTATAAGTTTGTTACTTTAATAATGTTGTTTTATCGATTGGTCATTGTAACTTTGCGAGTAGTCAAATCTATGATAGCTACACGATTTAACGATCTTGAGCAATAGTTTTGATCACCATAACTTTGAGATAGGGTTATTCTAATATTTTAGGATGAAAAATCTTTTTCTTGTGTTAGTCTAAAAAAAGATTTATCCAGACTGGCTAATATTCTAGACATCAAATAAAAATAATGTACATGTATGACTCTAAATATATGTTTGCCCCACTATACAAGAATCAAGGTTTCGTGCCGCCGTGTATACCCCATTTTTTTTTTTTAATTATGTCTTTAAATTTTCTTAAAATGAAGTAAATATCAATTTAAGCCCTAAACCACACAATTTGGCCCAAAAAGACTTATATTCACAACTTAATTTTGCAAATTAGGTCCTTTAATTTTCACCAAACGTGGGTATTTTTAGTCTCAAACCAACAAATTTGGATGGTAACACCTTGTCCTACATGAGAGAGGGAAAGAGAGAGAGAGGGGAAAGACTAGTCAAGTTTAAAATGATGTTTGTTTTGACAGAAAAAAAAATTGAATGATTACAAAGGCTAAATTATAAACTTAGCAAATTGCAAAATGAAAATTTTAAGAAAATTACAAAGTCTCTTTCTAATGGGGAGATTGTGGGACCCGAAGCCGACATTGGCCCACGTGCTCCTCTCTGATTGGTTGGTGACCTCATAGCCTTTTGTGTCACTGTTCCATAATTTTTGATTTTTGTAAAAGCCAATTATGATAACTTTATCTTTTAGTCATTTAAAATCAGCATCATCTGATTCATATCTGATACATTATGTGGGGCCACTGCTTGGTACATGATTAGGACATATTAATAAATCAGTTATGCTTATTTTATACTAGTTTACAGCAAGTTGAAAAAGGGAAAAAAAAGTTATGAAAGGTTAAGGTTTCCAAAAATAATTTCGTAAAACACTATGGCCGTTTGGTTTTTGTTTTTTTTTTTTGGTCTTTTGCCCAAAAATCTTGGTTTTTGATTGTGTTTGGAGTAAATTTATTTGGAGTGAGTTTATGTGAGTATATGAGAATTTATTGAGATTCTTTTTGTCCAATTTTATATTTTTAAATCAAAAGTAAAAAAAATATTTTTTTGGCGTACCCAAACGGAGCCTAAATAAAACCGAAGAAAGAAAAAGAGAAAATAATGGAAAATAATATTTTTTTCTATTTCCTTGTTTGATTATTGTTTTTGGTAGGAAAAGCATGCAGATTTATTTTTCATATTTTTTTCTCTTTCTTTTTGTTTATTTAAATTATTTTATATTTTCTTTTTTCCTTTTTCTAAAGCCGAAGAACTTTCTCATTTTCATTTCATTTCATTTCATTTCAAAACTAAATAAACAGAAATAGAATAATTTTTCATAGAATCTTCATTTCAATTATTTTCTCTACTTTCTCTTTCTTTTTTTTTTTTTTCACAAGTTCCAAACATAGCCTAAAATTTAGAGAATTAATGATGTTATAAAGTTGATCCTTTATGGGTCCATTATGGGCTCACTTAGTAATTCAAATCATTCAAAAATTAAATTGATCGAACATAAGTAATCACATTACAAAAGCACATTTGTCTTATAAAAAAAAAATACGGCATATTCCGAGAATTGTATTTGAGTCCAATCATATGTTATTCAAAATGATAGTGCTACTAACACACACGAAAATTTGTATAAATTTTCTCACATTAGTGTGTGGGATCTATATAACAGTGTGTGTGGGACTCACACACCTCATATAAGAGGATTTATATAAGTGTATGTACAAATAAGTGTTTTTATAACTTTTGTCTGATTAATTTAATTTTTTATATATATAATTCTAGACTACCGTCATAAGATAAACGGTTTGGATCGCTAGATACTGGCCGACCATGGCCCAAACTTTACCACAAAGTTCATTATCTAAACTTTTATAGAAGCTTGGTTCTTTTTAATAACTGTTTATTAACTAAAATGTTATTTTTATATGTATTCATTTTCAAAGGAAAACAGTTTCGTATGAAAATATTTCTGGGATATTTTTGTAGTAACAGAGTTTCTCACAAGAAAAAAGTTAGAAATTGAGTTTTGAAAAGAGTGAATAAAAAATGAATTTTTTGTATCTTTATGGGAAAATTAAAACAAAACTAAAACAATAGAAGAAATTTAAAAAAAAAAAGGTCCAACCTAAGTAGCAAATTAAACTCTATAATTTTAATTATAATAAATTAAACTATAAAATTTTGATTTGATCACAATTAAGATTGACAAAACTAACTAATTCCTGGAGAAAAAAAAAAGGAAAAATGATATTTTTCAAAGGCATTACCCTTTAATAGCCTTAATTGATGTAATTAGAGTTATTTTCAAGGAAAATGTACAAACTACTTTTTAGAATTTTACTTAAAAATAAGTCATAATTATATCGATTAAGGGTGGTGACATTAAAAGATATTATTTTTTGAGTTTTTTTAGAAAGAATTCGTCGGATCCATCAACCCTACTAATACGAAGATTGACAGAGAATTTTAATTGTGATTAAATTAAAATTAGGTTTTAATCTATTGTAATTGAAACTCTAATGTAAAATTCTTCTCTGTTTTTTTTTATTTATTTATTACGTAAGTTCCCCTAAACAATATGAACACGGCCAAGGTTTCGTTCGGTTAGCGGGAAAAAATTAATAATCAACCACTACCACTGTGTGAAAAAACCTAGGTTATTACAGTGACACCTCTCCTAAGGTTCTTTACAAATACAGGAACCACCCAAAGTTTTGTAAAATTATGTTAATTGCCCATTCATGTTCGACATCGAATGCAAAAACTACATTCCTTTAACCCACAGTCAGTTTGATTAACAAAATCTACTTACGTCATTTTGTTGGGGTTTTTGTTACTCATAATCTCTTACAGTTAGAATCCGTCCAATCTTTAAACCAAATCCCCTATTAGTTGGAAATAGTAACCACTCACATTATCACCTGACACACAGAATTGCCATCAATTTTTCTCGCAAAAATGAGATTCATAAAAAATGTAGATGCACACATATTTATAGGCATACAAAATACATATATTCTAACAAAAAATGCATAGATAAATTCATATATACAAAAAAATATATCTATATAAGTTTTCATATATTCAAACTCAAACTGCATAATTAAATTCATAATATATATATATATATATATGTGTGTGTGTGTGTGTGTGCGCGCGCGAGCGCGCACGTGCACGCATAGACAGTTATCACCAAGGATCATACACCATAAAAAATATAAATAAAGTGCAAAATTATTAATTGATTAAGAACTACCCACATGACTGCATTATTAATTATAGACAATGTTGTCGTTAATCAATTAAGTAGTAACCTAACATCAATGGAGGCCAACAATAATGTAATCCTCTCGTCACAATTGTTCTCCCCCGTAGACCCATATATATATTTCTAGTATCTACATTAATCCTCAATAGCTACCACTCTTAATTCTTCATTGCCCCACCATCAACTGTTTTAAGCCACCCTTATAACCTCCTTTTATAGTCATATAAATATTCCCTATTTCCAATCATAGAACACACATGGTTTTTATTTTTTGTGCTTCATAATGATTTCAACATCTGGCATTTAATTAAACACATGTAGAGAAATC
>BRYF01000018.1:14822812-14830312 GCA_030159135.1 Actinidia polygama
TGGTGGAAGTTATTTTGTACAAGATATAGTTATGTTGGTTGTATTGTTCTGACCAACTTCATTTTGTATATGAATTCCCAAGCAGATATTGGGATTACAAGAGAAAAACAACCATTAATTCTAAAGAACTTCGTTTAGATAACACAAAATTGTGAAAATATTTTCTTGCCTTCCACAGTACGAAGTCTATACCTACATATATGCACAATGTACTTGTAACAGATCTGCTAAATTTTCTAGATAGACATGAAAGCATCTGATTTTTTGTTTGGTATCTATTGATTTTGTGTAGGTCAATTTTTTGATTAAGTTGAGGCATCCAAACATTGTCAATCTCATTGGAACCTGCCCAGAAGCATTTATTCTTGTTTACGAGTGTCTCCCTAGTGGAAGCCTTGAAGATCGACTCGTCTGCGTAGACAACACTCCTCCACTATCGTGGCAAACTCGAATCCGTATTGCAGCAGAGTTGTGTAGTGTTCTTATTTTCCTCCAGTCCTGCAAACCTGACAGCATAGTACACGGTGATTTAAAACCTGGTAATATTCGTTTTCCGTGGGAATCGATCTCTCAAATTCTTTCTCTGTTTTCTTGTTTTATGTATTTTAAAATGGGAAATGGGGATAACATCTGGTTTTGGGTGAATGTTTGGGTTGGTGATTCTTCTTTTGATATTCTATTCCCACATTTGTATTTTCGTTATGTTCCCATTGCTTCTGACATCCTCCTGTGTGGCGCTCCAATTTGATGGAATTTTAATTTCTTCAGAAACATTAATGATGGTGAAATGGGTGAATTGGTCTCTTTGTTGGCTATTCTTGATAACATCTCCTTGAGGCCTAGTAGTGTCAGTGATAAAAGGGTTTCATTCTCTCTCAGGGGGGTATTTCTTTTGATAAAATCATTGTCAATTCAAATTTCACTTGTCTTCACGCGACCGACCGTTCCCTAAAAAGTTTTTATGTGTACTTCGGCTCACAATAGTCTCACGAGTGATGTCTTTTTCATAAAGGGGACCTAATCGTATTCTTTGACCATTAAGTATAGGAAGAATAAGGAGTTTTTGGACCATCTAGTTTTGCATTGCCCACTTGCTATGTCTTTATTGGCACTGGTTATTTAAGTTGGCGGACGTTATTTACTCTGGCTTCTTGTTCTGAAATGCTCTTCTTCTGTTGTTGGCGATAAAAAAAAAACAGTTGGTTAACAATACTACTACTAGTCTACTAGTCTAGGATAAGTTGGAACTACCAAGGGGTAAGTAGGGCCACTGTCTTTCTGCAAGTTATAGTTTTAAAAACTAAAAAATTGTCGCTTGTGATTTTTGAAAAATGAGAATTGTACTTTTGGTTTCAAATTTTCTTTCGTTCAATTTGCGCCTCACCCATGAAACCCCGAAACCCCCTATTATATATCTGTCCTAATTTCTCCGTCTCTCTCTCTCTCTCTCTCTCTCCATTCCCTTCCAATTTCTTCTTATGTACTTCTGTTCTTTCGTGGCCACAGCCAGTACCCCCGTCTCATGCCACTGTCTCCCCCACAGCTTACGACCTAACGTGATTCATTGATAAATATCTTATTGGTAGGTATTTAATTTTCATTAACAGTTTGACTTCTTTCCATAGGAAAAATATAACATGTATGGTATTAGCTACATGTTGCTCTTACTAGACGAAAATCTTGGTTCTCTTAAGTGAACTATTGGGGCTAACTTCTCCCAGATTTGGGGGAAAATGAAATTGTCTAGTAAATCTTTCGAAATTGTTGTTGGATAAATGGCATATTCATAACTAAAGGTTAGCAGTGTAAAGTTCGGGGGTATGAAATCCTCCAGCCACGCAAGGTTGGTTAACATTCCTCTGGTAATGTTAAATCGTGAATCGAAATTTTCTCTTGAATAGTAAAGATTAAGTCTTAATTTTCAAAATACATAAAAATTGCATTTATGCATTTAGATATTAGATATATTTTGTAAATATTAAAATTTTATGTTTAAAGTAATGAAATATACATATATGATGAACATCTAAGCTATGTTTGTTTTGGAGATTGAATTTAGCGGATTAGAAATGTAATTGGATTTAAAGTTAGATAACAAATCTAGTCGAACTAAGTCAGATTACCAACCCTGTGAAATCTTAATATGCACTTGTTTGTTTTACAATGGATATGTGTGTTGAATTAAATACTTTTTTTATGTTTTTTCATGATTGCCCTCGCATCATAATTTTTAACTAAATAAAAAAAGTCAAGTACTCCATAAATAAATAAAAAAATACAATTCTTAACTAGACATCCATATTTTTTTCTAACAACAATAATAACATCCAAATAAAAATACCATATCACTCCCAATTGTCTTAAGTTACAAAACTAGACATTTTACATGTCACTAGAAGGATTAATTGTAAAATATAACATACTAGTCGAACAAGAATTTCCATTAACAAACAAAATTAGGCACCAAACAAGTAATTTATGAGACATAAAAGACTCTACATCCATAAATATTATATAATAATGTCTTAATTTAACAACATTCTATTATTGTATTTACTTATGAGTATTTTAGTAATTTTAGGGTTAATCCATACCTCATGGATTTGTAATAATGGTGTTTGTTATTACAAATTCAGCCAATTTGATATATTATAAATTCACCGGATTACATATCCAACCTCAGAGGGGGTCAACAAATACTATATTAGTGGTCCCACGTGATTTATATTCCAATCCAACATTCTTTATCTTCAAAATAAACACGTCCCTAGTATATTCGGTAAAGGTGCTTGCTTATATGGCAAGATAATTAAATGTAAGACTCGGAGCCTCTCTATGATGTATAATCTTATAGAAGGTAATTGATTATTTTATTATTCAAAAATTAGAGAAAATATAAATTTAAAAGATAGATTTGACAAATATGCATGAATTATAGATTATACACCAAAATTCCATGTATAATTAATGTTTAAAGAAACTGGAAGTAAAATTATAAAATATTGAATACATGACTCATATCAGATTTAGTTATGTTTATTTTTTTAAAATTTCATAATTCATGGGTACAAGTTGTTCTAGCCTTAAACATATCCCCAAAATGTATTTTAATATTTTTTAGAAATAATAAGAAAAATGGTTGAGAACATCCTATTAAATACTCAAATCACCAAATGACCAACAAATTATACAATTATATATTATTTTGTGCTAAATACTATATGAAATTATATTCTCGTTTTCTACCCAAACCAATGAGATAAAAATGCTTCTGAATAACACACTTTTAAGAATCGATGAATCACAAATTGGAAATAGAATCGTGAATAGAACCGAATCGTAAGATTCATCACCAATTCTTTTCCAAGACCGATTTACCTACATATTTGAATCGTTTTTGCTTGAATCGTGAACCGAATCGTGAATCGTACGAATTTGACAATAGAGATTACATACCTAATATGAATATTCAAGGAATAGCACAAGTCCTTCATCTGAGATTGGTGTGATTGCCAGTAAATCGACATACTTGTTTGCTTCTCGGAACACATGCTTCCCCTAGGCTGTCCAGGAAGTACATGCAATCACCTTGACAACTATTCACATTGAATTCTTATAGTCTAGCTAAGAGGTTCATGCCCCCCCACCCAACCGGAAAAGAAGTATTTATATTGATAACGTTTCTTCGTCACGTATCATCTTCCTTAAGAGTTCAGTTTTAACTAATCCGGTTTTGCTGGTTCAACATTGTTGTGGGTAACGAAAGGTGTTCATTTTGGTTGGGCTTAAAATTGCAGGATATCATGGAAGATCCACGTATAGCAGTGGATGGATATACTTACGAATTGGAGGCTTTGAGAGGATGGCTGGACAGATACCCCAGTACTTCACCCATGACGAATGTCCAGCTGCCAAACCTCATTGGTGTGCCAAATCGTGCTCTTTGTTCTGCAATTCAGGAGTGGCTGCAGCGCCGCTGATTCGTATCAAATTCCAAATTGTCTCAAAAGAAGTATATAGAGTCGTCTTTTCTTTTGTTGATTTGTTGGATAATTGAGTTTGCATTGTGATGTGTATTGAGAGTAAGAGACTACAATTAAATTTTATGGTGATGTTGGTATTGCATTGCAATAAAAGATTCTATAGTCATAGTATTGAAGTTTTGGTTTTGTCTTTGGTTGTAGACTTGATGTAACTATTGGGATGTATGAGGTCATTCTTGAGCCTTTCACTGCAGACTCCCTTATCTTGACCCTAAGATGAATGCTATTTGCCATTTCTTTCGATTGGTGCTCCATTTTCCTTGTTATAAATTTATTATATGAAACAAAAGCCACCACTCTTGCAAGTCCTTTACAATATGTAATATGCGTGTTACGTAATAAGTTGCCACCAATCATTTTGCTTGAAAATTGGTGGCCGCTTATATGAATGACCAAATTATTAGTTTCTATAATACATATTGAATGGACTCTTAAATTCCTAAAAAAATATTTATTGACCTTTAGTTCCCCTGTCAATTATGGTTATTTCTTTAATACATATGGATCCGCCTCTCAAGTTCTTAAAAATGTTATCTATTTTTTTTTTTTGTGTGTGTGTTCTGTTATAAAAATCATATTGGTATATATCTCTTTATTCATAGTAACAAATATCTTAAAACTAATAGATTAGATACTGTATCTTCCGAGAGAAGAAAAGACCACGCCAAACATTAGATAGTGTTGAGCAAGACTATCAGTTTTTTTTTTTGCTTTTTTTGAGTTCGAGACTGAAATCAAAACCATAAATCAATTTTTTCACAACCTAATTCGCCCAAACCCACCTCCCAAGGGATTTTAATAATCTTGGAAGTAAAGATGCATCGAAGATGGTTCCATTACTCTGCAGAATTGGATCACAAATCCGGTTTACGGCGTCGCAAAATTCGGCCACCGACAGAAAGAAATGGTGCTTCTTCTCTTCTTCCCAAATTTGTGTACATATATGTGTGTTTATATTTTTTGTCATTTACTTTTGTGCTATTTTGGTTGATGCTCCAATGCTCAGCAAATCTGATACAAGTTTTGCACTTCATTGTGATTTTGATGAGTGATGATGAATATGGGTTTTGCAGATATGGTTTTAGGTTTTATTTTCATATATATGCAATCTGGGTATTTGATTTTCCAAACTTAGCTGTATTCTAATAAGCATCTCCAATGATAACTCTCATTCTTTCTGCGAATTGTGACAAGAAGGTGAATTTCCCATTAAAAATATCTTTTTTTTGGTTCTTTTTAATTTAATCTTGCTTTATTAAGTGGTGATGTCGACATCTACATGGGAGAGGAGGGAGAGGGAAGAGGAGAGAGAAATCCATTTTATATGTTTAGAGAGTAAATACTAAATAGTAAATCTCGATGTGAAGGGAGTCACTATAGCACTTTGAATTTTTAGGGGGTGTCATGGAGCTTGTTGGAGGTATTTTTTTTGAGAAAAAAACTTCTTAAATGTTGGAGAGCTCCTGCGTATGAATTTGGGTTTGTTTCCAATTGGAAACGGTTGTCAATATATAGTTAAGGTGTTGTTAGGTGTTGTGGGGATGGAGATGGAGGTTTAGGAGGCCTCTCTTGGCCAGGTTGTGAGGGGCGAAACTAGAATTTTGCTTTGAGGGGGGGCAAATTAGGAGAAATCAATTTTCACCAACCGATGGAACTCTTTATGGGTCTTCTACTTCACAAATTCTAACAATACATATTTTTCACAATGAAATGATTTCCTCCCAAGTCCCCCTCAAGTGTCATTGAAAGAAATTTCAGAGTTGTAATTGATATGCTTAGATTCTATCACGTTGGCTACTTTAATTTGTTATGCATTTTTTTGTTAGATATTTTTCTTTGGGGTTTGAAATTCATTTATTCATGTGCTTCTATTTTATGAGCATGTCCACTTGCTGGAATGCAATGCATTAAAATCCAACTATATAAGATTATATTGGATTAGGACCTATAAGGAAAAAAAAGGATTGGACTTTGGCACACAGTCCACTATACAAATAAATAAATAAAAAAAAATTAGAAGAGAATCTTAAAATTGTGGGATGGGCACCAATCCCATATTTTTTGGTAGGCACACATAATTACATACTGAAAATAGGACGTTTGCGAGGGGCCGCAGCCGCCCTCGATCCCTATGTAGTTCCATCCTTGCCGGTCATGGTGGATGATGGAGGTTGACTGTGTTTATGCGGGTGGGATGATGCTTACGTAGTGATGTTTTATGGGTACACCGAGAGACGATATAGGTTTTTGATTTGGTTAAGATATAAGAGGTTAGGGATAACCATACCCAAAAATGGGGATATTAGCAAATTCTGTTGCAATCACATTAACAGTTCATTAGTGAAAGGGGGGATTGGATTAAGTATATTGTCAGATAAAGCAAGGGAGGTCGGTGTAATTCTAAAATCATTAGGGGAGATCACTGTGATTTTCATACACCTTATGGGAGGTGAATGTAATGGACCCATTTTACTTGTATTGTTTTTTTTTTCTATCTGAAAATGACAGAAAGGAAAACAGAAAAAAAGTAAAAGAAAGAAAAAACAGTTGCCTAATTACGGATAGAGGTCTGATCTTCATGGCATGAAGTCTCTCATTAGGAAAGTCCATGTAACATAGCTGGAAAGACATTTATAATGGATACTTAAGGTTGGAATGAAGAGAAATTCAAAGTCCATGGGATGATGAAGTCTCCTTTGTTGCAGCTTCTAACAAGCTAAAAGATTATAATCTAAGTTTGTTTAAGTTATGTTTTGCTCATAAGCAATAGAACCTTCACTAAACTCCGACCCTGGCCCGCCATAACCACCCCCTGAAGCTGCAAGATACAAGGTCATAATGTCGAGTCTCCTGTCCAGTTGAAGCTCTATACAAGTACAAAGGGATTGGAGAAGCAGACCTATTTGTGATTCGTGTATACTCTTATAAAACCAAATTTGTTCTTCTCTAGTACAACATTCATCCTCTTTCATAAATTTTCTTCTTTGCAGTTTCCACAATTTGTGGATATAAACAATCTTAGCAGTAGAACAACGCAAATATCCATTATTGTTTAATCAGTTTGAGCTGAGTTTCAACATTTTGATGAAATTTCAGGGAGTCCTCTGAATTCCCGTTCACCATCATCTTCTTCGGTTGACATGACTGATGCTGAATTAGAGTCACGTCAAGATCATGGTTCTGCAGAGGATCATCATCCTTCTTCCAGTTTACCGGCACATACTTAAACTATATGGATGAAGCATGCATATATTTTTCTGGAGCATGTTCACTCGCCAGATTTGTTAGCTAATTTTAGATATTATAACCATCATTTTAACTTGTATCGCAAGTATTAATAACATGTTGATGTAGTGGCATAAGCCTTCGAAATTTAGATCGTTTGGTATCGTTTTCTTTTTCTTATATCATTTTCCGTAAAAAATAGAAAACTTTGTTTGGCGAACTGTTTCTGAAA
>BRYF01000018.1:14860312-14862812 GCA_030159135.1 Actinidia polygama
TACAATTAATAGCTTATTTTATTCCCACTGCCCTTAATTTCTCAGTACCCCTTCTCAAATTTTCATTTTTTCTGTAATACCATTTCTTTGTTAAATTACCATTTTATCCCTTATTTTTCCAACCTTACATCACACCACCTCCTCGCCCAGCCACCCATCATAGCTTTGCCGCTGCTTCTTGCTATTGCCTCCCCTACCTCACCATCCCTATTCCAACCCATCCCATCCCTTGGTCGTCACATCGCCCTTTGTCGCCAACCCTTGCCATCCCCTCCATCCCCTCCCCTTCCTTCTCCCTCAACACCCCCCACCTAGAGCTGCAAATTGGGTCGAGTTGGGCTTACCCGACTCGCTACAGTACCGGACCCAACCGACCACGGGTTGGGCTAAGCCTAGACCGCTATAGTACCAGTTCGGGCTTAGCCCAGGCCGGTAGTTCAGAGCTCTGCCCAACCCGGCCCATTAGCTCGGGCCGCTACAGTAGCGGGTTGCTACAGTACCGGTCCGGGCTAATCTGCCCAACCCAGCCCATAAACTATTAAATGTTCTATTTTTATTGGCGAAAGAGTAGCTGGTCTAGTGGTTGAGTGTTCGTGTTTTGTTAGGGGAGGTAGAGAGTTCGATTCCCAGCCAACACGTTTTCTTTGTATTTTTAAACTATGGAATTGAGTGTTTATATAATAAATATAACGCATGTATAATCAAAAGAGTTGTTGGTCCAAGTGGTAGTTTACTCCCATTTTGAGCTGGGAGGTCTTGAGTTCGATTACCCCTAGCAACACATTTTCTTATTTCATTAACTATGGAATTAATAGTTTATATAATAAATATAACGTATATATAATTGAATGAACACTTTCTTCAAGTAGATGGTTGGCGCGTTTGGGGTGAGAGGTCTTGAGTTCGATTCCCAGATTCTAAAAATTTTGCTACAATAACAGGCCCAAAATTCGAGTTATTGGGCTGGGCCAGTTCGGGCCTGTTAACGGGTTGTAATGGGCCGGGTTTCAAAAATTCTACCCTTCTCACCCTTGAGTTTGATTCCCAGATTCTAAAAATTTTCAAAAATTTTGCTACAATAATAGGCCCAAAATTTGAGTTATTGGGCTAGGCCGGTTTGGGCTTGTTAACGGGTTGTAGTGAGCCGAGGTTCAAAAATTCTACCCAACCCGTGGCCACTACAGTAACGGATTTTGAGTCAGATGGGTAGCTTAACGGGCCGAATTTATCTGGCCTGCTACAGTACCGGGTCGGCAGCTGGGCGGGCTCACGGGTCCGGCCCAAATTTGCAGCTCTAACCCCACCACTACCTCATTCACCGTCCCCCAATGCCTCCCCCACCCTTTTTGTTTTAGTTCGCTCCTCCCAGCCCATTGCTAGCCTTCCACGCGCCTTCCTCGCCACCACCACCACCACCACCACCACCACCTCTAACTCGTTCCACAAGTCAACTCTAAAGCTTTAGATCTAGCGTTGAGGGAGGGGTTAGAGGTGTAGCGAGGGTAGTTGTGGTGAGGAACAACATCGGTAGAACATGCATGGCAACAGACAATTGTAGTGGTGGGTGGTGGTAGTAGTGGTGGCAGTAGTAATGGTGTTTGGGGGGTGGGATCTAGGGTTAGGTTTTGGAAGTTGATGATGGGTTTTGGTCGGGAATAAGTGGGGATGAATGTAGAGGGTAATAAGAAAAGAAGGATGCAAATAGAGCACCTGCAATTGAATATAAATTTTAATTTTAAAACATTATTTTAAATATTATCATTTATTTTTCACTTTCAAATGTATTTATTGTTGATTATAATGGATAATTTTAAGAATTTATGATTTTGACTTTTTAAAGTGTGTTAGATTTTTTTGAGTGAATGAAAGGCCAAAGGGCAGCCTTAATAAGCCCTTTATGGCGGGGGTTACAGAGCTATAAACAATTCATAATGATAAGGTGTTTATGGTTAGAAGTTTTTAAATTGAAGGGTCATTTTTCTATCAATAAAAAGCTGAGGGGTTTAGATGAAAAAATACACCAACCAAAATAAGAAAATCATACTTTTACATTTGAGTTCTTTGAGAGAGAGACATATAAAATTTAGTTAGTCAATGCTGCGTAAGGAAGTGTTTCAACGTAAGTAGTTTCAACTGTTTTATCTTGAGATGAAGACGTCGACAACACTCTACAACACCTTCTGTAGGCGGCGAATCTTTATTAAGGAGACTGCGATTGTAAGATTCGACATAATTTTGTTTGCATCTTTTATTTCAGTTTCTGTAATTTTATTTTTTGTACTTTATTTTAATTAATAAAAATTATTATTTAAAATTATGTATTTGACGAATAATTTTATCGACAAAGTGAACGATCATTTTAAGACATTTTAAAAAAAGAGTAATACTATTAAACCAATAAATTTTACATTTTTTTCTTACTCACATGAACATCACTGTAATGGGTTCTATTTAAAAATCTAAAGTTTTATCAATTTATGACACTTACGTGAACAAGAAA
>BRYF01000018.1:14905312-14907812 GCA_030159135.1 Actinidia polygama
AATAATACGTAAACAAAAAATTTGATCAATCTTTTCATACATAATGACGTTACTAAATGTGAAAAGCAAATTGTTTTTCCCACCCCGCGTCAGGAGATGGGACTTGTTTGAGTCCCCTTAGTCGAAATTGCCCCCACCCACCGCCTTCTCTCTCTCTCTCTCTCTCACCATCTCTTCTTTCTCTTACCTATTAAATTTTTTTTGAAATAAACTTTCATAATTATTTATTATAAAAAAATAATTAAATTTTTATAATTTTTTTACTTTCACATCACAAATACTTATATTAATTTTTAAGTATAGTCTCAATTTTATTTTTCTTACCATCTCTCTTACCTATTAATTTTTTTTGAATAAATTTTCATGATTATCTATTACAAAAAAATAATCAAAAATTTGAATTTTTTTACTGTCACATTCCAAATGTTTATATAAATTTTTTAAACACATAAGAATTTATTTAATAAACTTTTTTGTAATACCATCTCTTCTTCCGATTTTTATTTTAAAATTTTAAATACTTAAAATTTTGACAATAATTTAATTTATAAAAAAACTAGAGAAAAAATAATAACTTTTAGCATATATAGGAAACGTTTTCTCCTATATAGATGTATAATCACGACCTATATAGGAAACGTTTTCTTCATTTAGAATATCACTCTCAACTGTCCAACTATTAAAAATTGAGTCATCCATAGTGCTTGAACTATGAATTTAAAAAAAAAAATATTGAACAAATCTTGATAGAAATTGAAGAAATGATAGTAGAGGGAGTGAAATTGAAGAAATTTAAGATGAGAGTTTTGGAGAAGTGTTATTTATCTATATATAGAGAATAAAAAATGGACAAATAAACAAAACTTAAAAGAAATAGAAAAAAAGGGTGGGGGGTGCCGGCTGGAGGAGCTGCCAAGGGGAAGCTCGGGGGCTCGGGGGCTGTGGTCAGCAGCGTCAGCTGACCCTGGCAGCTGGGGGAGGGGGGTCCGGCTTGAGGAAGCCGCGCATGGGAAGGGGGGAGGGGCAGCTGGGAAAGAGGGGTGGGACAAGGAGGAAATAAGAGGAGGGGAAAGGGGTAAAATGATAATTTCATATGAGTGATGTGACGCCTATGGGTGTGTGAAAAACAGAGCTCATGTGAAAATTTCAATTTCAATTAAAGCAACACTAACCAATTAATGTTGTCATTTCACACATCATTTGTTTTTTTTGTCTAAATTTTGTGGTTTTGATAATGACTTGTCCATTTTATAGAAATTAGATTGGATCAAAATCTTGAGTCAAACAAGGGCTAAAAAATGAATGGCAAGAGGATCTTATACTTCTACATCAAGGTCTTCATATGAATATTGGTCATGAGTACTTGATTCCAAGTGAAAAAGGACTTGTGAGCACAAAAGCTAGTGGCATGGCATCTCTTGTTTCCCTTAACCATATGGCGCCTCGTTGTTTGCTCATAAGTGACTTTTGTGCTTGGCAAAAGCTCAAATTCTTTGTATCTAGGCCACCTTATGGGATCAGTGGCTTTCCAATGCACCAAGCGATGATGGGTGTTGTGGGCCTTTTGAGAACGCTATTTCGTCCTTATTATTATGGTAGACAAATAAAAAAGAGTAATGCTATTCAAATTAATAATTTTGATAAAAAAATTGTACTCATAAATGTGGTATCTTCGTACATTCAAGTGGGTTTTGTTTTGAATTTTAAAATTTCGTTATTGAAAAATGCTAATGATCACTGGACCACCACACCCATTGAGCGGGTAGTGATTTAATAGGTAAGCTGTGTATTGATAACTGTAAAAAGTTTATAAATATTTGTGTAAATGTATTAAAACATATGACAAGTTTTCAAATATCCACATAAAGTGTGAATTTCTAACTTGCAGTGGTAAGCAAAAGCGTTCATTATTTCATGCTATATCAATGACTAAGAAAATTAAGTTAGTAAGATTTGTTAGTATAATACTAGCATATACATGTGCTATCAACAAATAATTTTACAGGGATAAAAAAGAAAAGAAAAGAAAAGAAAAGTATTTTTCTTCCATTAAAGAGGAATAATTAAGGTGTCTCCTCTGATCCTATGAAGATATTATCAATGTACTTTCTATTAGAAATTAGAAATGATAACTTATTTTATATTTATTTCAAAATCGAAGTCAAATAAACTATATTAGTATATTAGAAATTAGAAATGATAACTTATTTTATATTTATTTCAAAATCGAAGTCAAATAAACTATATTACGATACTATTACAATATTTTTCATATAAGATAAATTTTAATTTATTTTATATTTATTTAAAAACAAAAGACATAGAGCTCCCACGTGTTTCCTTACGAAAAGTTACTCTGCAATAATAAAAACTAGCATTAAACCCGTGTTATACACGAAAATATATAATTAAAATGAGTTCCATCTTATAACATAAAATAACACATCAATACTAATGCTCTAAATAATATAACACATCACTTTGCAACCAGATTCTACAA
>BRYF01000018.1:14912812-14915312 GCA_030159135.1 Actinidia polygama
AAACAACAAGAAAATTAATCAAGGAATGAAAACATAAATAAAGATAAAAACAATTCACATGAAAATGCAATTTACCCCAAAAGAGCGAAGGGAGAAGAACAGTTATTTTCCAAAAAGAAAAATAGTTTGTCACTGTCAAGGCTACTTATCTGTCTATAAAAGGGTCTCTCACCCCTATTGAATTCTGAAGAACAGACTACAGAGACGCACTCTGGTTAAGTGTGACCCCACAATCCCCCCGTCCTCTCTCTCAAACCTCCATCCATGGCTGCTTTAAGCACCTTCATCAAGAGAAGATCCAAATCCTTCAATACTCTCATAAAAACCAGATGGATCTCAACCCAAACCATGGTTGATTCTGACCCATCTTTTGTACAGAGAATCAGAGATTTGCCCAAAGATCTTCCTGGTACTAACATCAAAAAGGAAGTCTCCCAAGTAATTTCTCTCTCTCTTAATTACTTTGTTCTCAGTTGTATCATAGTCTAGCTTTCTAGTGTTCTTCACCATATATACTGATAATGAATCTGTATCTACGTATATCTTTATGCATACCTCACATTGGAAAGTAATTTTAGGAAAACAATTTTCACATTACCATTTTATTTTAAAAATGCTCTCTTTTATTTATCTTTATTATGTAAAGTTACTAAACTGTCCTCCTTGGAGAAATCCATGACACACTTCTCTATTTAATCCGATAACTTTTTTGTAATTTTCTTTTTTGTCCAAAATCACTCAATTTTTGTATTTGCATGTCTTTATTATGCAAAATTATGTATATTTTTTTATTTTATGAAGGATTTTTTTCACAAATAATAAAATAAAATGCAATTTTATAACTTTGCATAGTAAAAATAATAATTTTTTATTATTATTATTTTACAGAAATAGTTGGTGAAAATTTATTTCTCTTTTTTCCCTATAATTTATCAATAAAATGGTTTATTTTTCTGTACATTTCGTGGATTGGTTGGCTGTCTCTTTCAGTAATTAACCGTATTTGGATAAGATCCCATCTCCTGCACTCTGGTGCATCCTTGTGCCATGCACCTAACATTATGATGGCCAATTAATTGTGGAAATCTTATTCGCGAACTCACAGTTAAAATTCATTATTAAAAAAAGTAAAAGTCAAAAAATATTTAAATTCTCAAAAATTAGTTGTTTTTTTTTTTAAATTTTTAAAGCTGTTTTTGGCTCATAATTCAAAAAAAAAAATCGAAAAAAACAAAAGTAGGGTTTCTAAAATTCATTTTTTTCAAAACTCTTTTCTAAATTAATTTTAAAATAAAAGCAGAAGTTGTGATAAATCACTGACACGTGCCCAAAACAAGAAAAAACAAATAGTTAAATTAATTTTGGCCGAAGCAGCAGAAATTGTGATAAATCACTCTGACACAAGACAGAAAAAACAAAAGCTAACAAGCTGTTGCTAGTAAGCGGGTCTAGACACTTTGTTCTTTAGTTATATTCCTCGTTATCTTCATAATAATCACGACACAGGTTAACTACGTCAACCGCTAACTCCATCCAACGTTTTAACAAAAGAATGACAAGTGGGGCATATTCGATCATTCGAACGTATCCATTTTTCCAAACAAATACCCTAAATCCATGCCCGAACCCAATAGCTATAGCCCAACCCAATTTCCAAACCCGAACTCGAACACCTACATATCCTGTCGGACCTATCCCCAAACCAAGGCACCAGTGCCCACTGCCCAGATCACCACCATCCAAAGCACCGAAACCACCACCGCCGCCAATTAAATGAGAGAGAGAGAGAGCAGATCCAATAACATCCATAGCGACAGCGATTATATCAGCGGCGACGATAGGAACGAGGACAGCGACAGAGATGACGCGACGACGGCGACGACTTCATCTCTCTCTCTCTCTCTCTCTCTCTCTCTCTCTAAGTGTTTCTGTGCGGGATAGCCGGCGGCGGCAGCGACGGATTAGGAACATCAATAGTGGTTGGGGTTAGGTTTTTGGTATGGAGGTGGGTGTACTGGCTGCTAGGGTTAGGGTTCTAGAATGGGGGTGGGTTTTGGGCTTGGGTGGGGATTTGGATTTGGATCTGGATCTGGATCTGGGGAGGAAATGGGTTTAGAATTTGGGTGGTCGCCACGTAGCGAATTCCATCTATAAATTAGACGGAGTTCGTAATTGACCCTGATTGCAAATAATTCAATATTTCAAGAGTCAATGTGGGAATATGTTTAGTTAGAGGACAAAAGTGAGAGTGGGTTAATACTTGAAGGGGACAAAATATAGTTAGCCCTCCCATTAAACATTAAAATATATATATATATATATATATATTTTAATCAAGTTACATGATCCTCAAAGATTCACTGACAATAACCTTCATTATAGGACTGATTAATTTAATTTAATTTAATTTTTTTTAATCCCATTTCAGCTTATTGGGAGAACTCCCATTGTCTATCTCAATAAAGTCACTGAAGGCTGTGGGGCCTATATTGCTGTCAAG
>BRYF01000018.1:14920312-14925312 GCA_030159135.1 Actinidia polygama
CGATTAGAAGATGAGACTAAAGTGAAATTCATGTTTGACATTCGATTAGAAGATGAGACTAAAGTAAAATCTGGGCTGCCATTCGTGGTGGTATTGATAATAGCCGGATAGTGAGTATTCTTTTTATTTTTCTTATCCTCATTCGTTTTTCCTCTTTTTCATTTTACAGTTCCATCTCTGTCTTCTTACCTGACACTCCATTTGTTTTAATTCTATCATTTCCAAGAAAAATGGGACTCACGTTCTCTATTTGGGAGCCGCTTCAGGAACCTCGCTCTCTCATGTGTCTAACATTGTTGGACCTGTAAGTGGGGACAAATGCTATGCCCTTCGTACCCCTTTCTCTTCTTTTGTTTTTGTTTCCCCATATAATGCATCAATTATTTTCTTTAATCAAAGATTTAATGTTCATCCTGATATCATTGGTATATTGGAGTGGTCTAGGCGGTGGAATTTTCTGATAGGAGCGAAGTGGTAGGGACTTTGTCAACATGGCAAAGAAGAGACCTAATGTTATTCCAATCATTGAAGATGCTAGATATCCAGCTAAGTATCGAATGCTTGGTGTCATGGTTCTCCTATGTTGCTCCGCCTGATCAGGTTTGCTTTTCGTTGCCCAATGTGTTAGCCGGATATTCTCTTCCTTTTTCTTTCAAAACAAAACTTGGTATATACTCTCGTAAAAGCAAATAAGAAAAGTTATGTAGCGATTTTTACATATGCTCTATATTTTGTTTTCATGGCATGCTTTTTATGTAGAAGTAAGATGATTTTGTCTCCCTTGGTATTGGTATAAAATACAAATAAAAAATTTGGCAACCTGTTCTCCTGCTTCATGATTGTCTCTCTTCCGTTGTCTTCTTCACTTCATAGGGGGCCTTATCGATTCTCTTTTCTTCATATCCATCCACCCATCGTTGTGTTGTATTTCATTTAGTATACCTCCTGCTCCATTGTGTTCTGGGTGGGAAGTATATGATATCAAGCCTGGGATGACTTACTCGGATTCCCCTTCAAGCCATTTTGACGGGTGATTCAATCCCGAGTACCTTTTTCATATTGAACAATTCTTTTGGTTGAAATCTTCTTATTTCATAACTTTTTTAATTCCTCCAAAACTCCCTCTAAACATTTTACGATTATACTTTATGTTTTTACCATATTATGGATTTTTTTCATTAGAACTATTTGTTTTTGTGTTATTGTACTTTGGGAAGTCATAATGCGTTTCTGTTGCAAGGACAACTAACGATTCGTTTTTTTCAAGGCAAGAGGGTCCTACTTTTGTAAAATATCCCAGATTAAGTTCAAAACTCACTAGCCATCCATTTTGTTCTGAGTTTGTCCTTTTTCATGGAAGTACCTAGAATCCCATTTGTCTCGAGAAAAAATTCGTTATGCCTTCTATCTCCAGATTGGTAATGGGTCACAACCAAGTAAACAAAATTGAGAGTACATTACGATGCAAACCATTGTTCGATTGTGCCGTTCTCATGCTCTTACATGTTGTTTTAAGGAATAAAACTTTTTTTTTCTTTTACAAACCAAAATACCTAACCGCCACTGCCGTATCACCTCCCCACCTCCACCAGACTTTGCCCAACTTGCTTTTTTCTCTCTCTCATAGTTTGGGGGTTGGGGTTTAATAATTGTGTGTGTGTGTGTGTGTGTGTGTGTGTGTGTGTGTGTGCGCAATTTATTCGTACATATATTGATGCAGCGATTTCTTTCTTTGGATACAGAATGTATTTATATTTGCTTATAGAGAGAACTAGAATAAGGACGACCAATTAATAGAGAGGGTAACTCATTTTTGTAAAACTTTAGAGAGAGAATGTCAAAGAAAGAACAGAGAGGTCCAAAATGTAAATCAATTTCCAGCAATTTATTTTCACAGTATCGTCTACATATCAGTACCAATTTCCAGCAATGTATTGGTCAATTCAACATAATTGCGTACCATTCTCAATTTGATTATGCGATAGCATCAGATCACCAAACATCGGAATTGGAATGTTTATTCCCATCTTATTCCATTCCAATCTTCGTTCCGTTCCTGGCCAAAGCCATTCCAGTGAACCACACGCTACCTTATAGTTTGAGCAGAAGAAAGAGAAGTTCCGGTATCTTGTTAGTACGACTATATCGACCTTTAAGATTTTATTATGCCAACAGGAGAAGATACTGTTTTAAGTGGTTCAAATCCTCTCTTAACTGTTGTCTTTTGTTAGTTATCTTTTTTCCCAGGGCTGGTCCAATCTTGTTATAATGTGGATGGTGCTGTATCGTAAACCCCTCAATACTTCATGGCTTATTTAGACCCGAGTTGATTAAGATAATCCTGATTTCCTCTCTCATTTAATATACATTCTCTCTAATTTGCAAGCTGCCAATCCAATGGATGTTTTGAAAACTCACAGTAATTTAAGGTACGGTGGCATGCCTACACAAACTTTTGTAAATCCATGTAAACAAAAGAATGTCCTAACTGTTTGCATTTATACTTCTTTTATTTAACAAGTGCTACATAGGATGAGTCAATCATGATTAGGATTGGGGATGAGGTAAAAATAGTAATAAACATGATTGGAATTGACATGATAATTAATGCCAATGTGCATTTTAAAATAGCATTTCTAGGTACACAATATACAGCCACAACTCCCTCATACACTGTGGAACCATAGGGTGTGGTTGAAAGTTGTGTATCTAGGATTTTGTGCCTTAAAATCAGTTGTTTGTATTGGACAGCCATGCAGGTACAACTGAGGCATGTTTGATTTGTGAAATTTTGATTGCTAGGTATTTTATTTGTTTGTTTTTGATTGCTTGTCAATGGATGGGTTTTGGATGTTAGGTGTTTCATGTATGGATTTCTTGTGCTATATTCTGAATTTATTTGTGCTTTTGTGAAGGTTCCCAAGTTTGGCAAGTAACATTTGCGTTGCACAACTTTCAAGAGATTTTTTGATATCATGTTTCTCTTCTGTTGATATATTTGAAAGTTCAAGGTAATTATTAGTGTTGCAAACTTGTCATAAGCACACACGAATCGAACCACTACCGTGCCCATTCTATGCAGTCGTACAGGTACATATACAAGTGTTTATTATGTGGAGAGAGAAGGGTTTTGCGCGGGTTGTCCTAAAATGTAATGTAAACCTGCCTGCCATTATGAAAAGGAAAATGATAGCGTTTCGTGTAAACTTGAGAAATGAGTTGACAATGCCATTTTCTAAACCTTTTATTGTATGGAACCAGCAAACAAGTGTGTAGTATTAGTCACTGTATGCTTCATTTTGCTTGCTTGAGATGAAGTAAAAAATGTAGTTTTGTAAACCGTATTGTATGGAATGAGAAAATGAGCGTAGATGGGTCACCGGATGCTTAATCTTCTATGATTCTCACTCTCAAGTGCTGTTTTCTGTATTCTCCTGTTTTTAGGTAAGGATTTTAGCTTTGAACGCATCATACTTCATCAAAGAAGTATGAGGGCCATTTTGTTAGTCTTAGCTCTCTCTTATGTTGTTTTTGGATTCTGAATTTTTGTGAAGGGAAAAGGAAAATGAAATAGAATAGTTAGAAGATTTAATCGTGACGAACCGTTGAATCATCAATTTTTTTTATTTTTTTTTTCTTTCACCAAATTCGGAATGTTTGGATCAAGGATTTAAAGAGGACTTTGTGGAGTGAAAGGGAGTTCTTGAAATTACTATTGTGCCCAATTTATTTAAGATTGGTATTTATCAATATGTCTTTTTCTTTTCTTTTCTTTTTCTCTCTTTCATTTGAAATCACTTTTATCTTCTCTCTTTTTTTTTGGTGGGATCTCACTTCTCTTTTAGTTTTTTTCTGTTTCTATCTCACTTTTTCCCCCTATTTCATACGTCTTTCACCACTCACTCCATGCTCTTCACGAGCTCTGTCTTCTTTTTTTGCTCTTTATATTATTTTCTCCTTCTATATTTTATTCGCTTATTTCCTTTAGCCTTTTACTCTTCAAAATCCTAGAAAAATAACAATTTCGATTGAATTGTGATTAAATTAAAACGACATACTAAGGGAATGTTTGGTAATGTTTCTTTATTTTGTTTTTTGTGTTTGCTTAATTTTTATTTAATTTTTTGTAAAACAAAAACTAAAAGTATGTTTGTGTTCATTTTTTTTAAACTATTTTAAAATAAAAATATGTTTGTTTTCACCTGTTTTTAAACTATTTTAAAAAAAAGTGTGTGGTGAAGGAGGTGGAGGTGGAGGTGGAGGAGGAGGAGGGGGGTGGCGGTGGTGGTGGTAGCGGCGGAGGTGGTGGTGGTGATGATGATGAGGAGGAGGGGGTGGGTGGTGGAGGTGGAGGTGGTGGAGGAGGGGTGGTGGTGGTGGTGGTGGTGAGGAGGGGGGTGGCGGCGGCGGTGGTGGTGTGGAGGTGGTGACGGTGGTGGAGGAGGAGGTGGTTGAGGTGGCGATGGTGACGAGGTGGTGAATGTGGTGGTGGGGGAGGAGGTGGTAGTAGTTGAAAATTTTTTGTAAGCAAAATTAAAACATTATTTTGTTGTTTTCACTATTGTTAGAAATAGTAAAAACAATTTTGCCTAGTTTACAAAAATAGATACTAACAGCAACAAGTTTTTGTTTACATTTATTTTGAAAAACAAAAATTAACAGTTAACACACATACGCTAATAAGGGTTTATGTATGCGTGCAATATAATTTTTTTTTTCCCATTCTATAAATTATTTATAGCCGTATTGCATTCCTACATAGGCTTCGATTCCTAACACAGTACTTAGTTTCTACCTTTGACTTGTCCTGGAGATTTAGATCACTTTATCTATTAATCAATGGTTCTCTTTTTGCCCATTCTTAATTAGAAAAAGTGTTGTTTTGTTTTATGTTGCCCATTCTTAATTTAATGGAATTCTTCAAGCATGTGGCAGGATTAGGAAACTGACTCTGTACATTTCTCGAGTTCCAGGCAAAATGCATAGATTCCACGCTTCCT
>BRYF01000018.1:14955312-14957812 GCA_030159135.1 Actinidia polygama
TAAGATTTTTTTAGCTGATTTGGTTTTGAGTTTTTTTATTTTTAGTAAAAAAAAATTACCATTTAATCAAAATTTAATATTTTTTCAGTTCCTCTTGATGAAGTCTGAAAAATATAAAAAAATTATCTAATTTAAAAAAATATTACTAAAAAATTATTTTAAAAAAATACAAAAACCAAAACAACTAAAAAAAAATATTAACCCCAAACATGACCTTAATACTTTTAAATTCTACTTTTAAAAAATTAACTTTTTCCAATTTAAGAAGTTTGCTAGTACTCAAATCAATTCATTAATTCTTTTCGCCTTTTTTTTTTCTTGCTGACGTAATGAAAGATTCCTTGGGTACAATTTAAAGGGCACCCAACCTAACTTGATGAGTTGGGAAGCAATTATTGACCTTCATAGCCATGGGAGGCGAGGCGTGGGGTGGGGGGACTTGCTTGATAAATCTTTCAATCACCATGCAAATGACCCAAAATCAACATTTCCCTTTCCCTCTTATCAACCACAAGAGAGAAATACAATTTCAACCACCACAAGAAAAGCATTAAAAAGAATAACATGTCTTGGGTGGGGTGGGGTGGGGCATTCATTGCACCAAAGCACATTTGACCTTCGTGGCAAACAACATTTTTGTTGAACGTCCGAATCTCCATGTGGGGCCAATTATTCAGGTATTTAGTACAAATATTGAATGATGAATTTTTCAAATCTTAGTAACTTATACTCGGTAACAAGAGTGTAATTTTGTGTTATCGCCTATGTGCGAAAGCACGACGATTGAATGATAAGTTATGTAACAATCACCAAAGAGTGAATGCTAACTTCATAGTTCATCCCTTAGAGTTAGACATTTTTGACATGTTAATAGATTCATTTTTCTCATTTCATTCTATGATTCCTTTTTCTCCTCCTTATTTTTCCTTTATTCTCTCTCGGATGATTCAATCTCTGAAAATTTGTTTTCCAAAACTCGACACCCAAAATGGGTACTCCGATCCCTCCTCATTCATTTTGTGGAAACACACGCAGAGATTATGACGCGATTATGTTCCAATCCTCTACAACAATGCTTGCCGTCAAATCTAACAACTGGCAGACACTTTCGCTCTAGGATAAATCTGCTCTATAGCCAATCAACGACCCTCGAAGCTGAGAAATCAATGGGTGTAGTACAAGCCCGTGCATATCGCGCTCTAGAATCCAGATCCTCCTTCTAAGAAGACACCGCCTCTGTTGTCATGTCTTCCTCAGCTTCTCTGCAATCGACCCTCCAATTCCATTCATGGAGGATCGACGATTCAAGCAAATTTAGGGCTTCCATTTCGCAACCCATTGGATCTCTACCTGCTCTCCATCAAAATCTCCATCGACTCTCACTTCGAATAGGGTCTACGATGATCTCCGATCAGGGTGGTTTCTCGGAGGTATTGCAGGTAGTAGGGCTATGCAAAATGCTGGGAGAGAAATAGCGCAGACTCTAGAGCGTGGGAATCACGGTTCAGAAGTATATGAGGGTCAAGTTGTCATATTTGGTAAACATTTAAAAGTAGTCGTGGCCCAAAAAAAACGAGTCGTGACATTAACACCCCTTTGGGAATAGATAAAAACCATACTCTTACATTCAAATAACTTATTAATGGTGTAGTTAATTAAGCCTAATGCATCAGCAATGACAGCTAATTTCATGGTAATGATGGTATGCGTCTATGTCAACAAGTGGTTTTCACTAACATCATTAGTTACTAATCACATTACGTAGCTTTATCTTGATTAAGACCCATGCTCAATTAGTTAAAAAAGTAAGTGTTTTTTTTTTGTTGAAAGACGTAGTTAAGGATCTGTTTGGAACTTTGGATGGTGAGAAAGTGGGTTAAGAAGAAAAGGTGAAAAAGTATTAGTGAATAGATTACATGCAATTTTTTAGTCTAGAGCATTGTGCCATACGTACGACTCGTACCCTAGGTCACATAAAGCAAGAGAGGGAGCGGGAGTATTTTTTGTCAAAATACATTGAGAACGAGAGCGTCTATGTTATACAATTTTTTAATCAAAATATAGTCATATATTTTGGGAGCGGGAGCGGAACCTCGGTAGAAAAATTATGTGACTATGCTCGTACCATTAGAATCAAGTGATTAGGGATGATAAACTAACCAAGTTACTCGAGATAGTTCGTTAAAAGCATGTTTGAAATTGATTCACTTGATAAACTAATAAAGTTCGAACATATTTTTAAGACTCGTTAAATTTTCAAACAAAATTTAAACAATCTACTACTCAACTCGAGCTCAATTTTTGATAGACTCGATTAAAACTTATTTGAGATCGGTTCACTTGATAAACAAATTAAGTTCGAACAGGCCATTAATTTTTAAATTAAATTTAAACAATCTGCTAAGTAACTATCAAATATTTATATTTTATTAAAAAAAAATTCTAAATGACATAGACGCATACCCTAATTAGTAACTATCAAAGTTGTTTGCCAACTGAA
>BRYF01000018.1:14972812-14975312 GCA_030159135.1 Actinidia polygama
GAGGTTGGAGTATGTCTTGTCGAAAGTCAAACCGGGAGGATTCTTTGATGTTTAAAAGGTTCTTGGTTCAAGGACATTCCAACGTTTCTTTACCCAAGGTCGTTCTGAAGTGTCTACCAGTGGCGACGCAAAATCCAAGGGAGGCACGACTACTACATCGGGCGACGAGAGTGAGTCCCGCCCTATCCAAGATGAGCAAATTGGGCGAGACACCCCCACCCCACCCCGAGATGACTCTGTAGAATGTATAGGAACCATTAGGGGGGACATAGGAAGAATAGCTAGAAAGGCATTTCTCGACATTCCTGATTTGACTTTGCTTAGGTGATTGGGAGAAAAGTCCAAGATCCCTTTTTATTCCTTTTTCCTAGTAGCTTGAGCGCTCGCTCGGACTCAAAATCGGAGTCTTTGTCGGACTCGGGGCTACCCTATGAGCTTAGATCGGATGGTATTACTTTTAAACTTTTGTAAGATTCATTTCTTTAGTTGTTTGATGTTCGTTTTTATCTTGCAGCGATGTCGTCTCGAATCAGTGTGGCCACGCTTACCAAGAAAATTGGGGAGAAGAAGGCAGCCACCAAAGATGCGAGCTTGGGAGTGACGACTGCCCCATCCCTAAAGGGGGTAGTTATTCAAGAGAGGTGGCCTCGGAATGGCCATGACTCGTAGCCCAGTAAGAAGGGAGAAGTTGGCGATTCCAAGGGCAAGAACGCCATGTTGCCGCCCCCGCCTAAGAAGGCCAAATCCAGTAGAGGGCAAGTGATGCAGCTCAGCGACCGCCGGCGTCAGAAGAGGGTCTGTTTACCCGCCGGGCCGAAGTTTAGGTCCCGGAGCTTCGATAATGTCAAGTGCTCTCGTGGCGCGAAAGATACTAAACGGGGTGATTCTTCCCGCCGATAAGGAGAAGGTTGATCAGTTCAATACGGACGAATTGATCACCAAGTCTTTTCATGCCCTCGGCCAAGTACTTGGTTCATTCTTATTTCTAGCACTTACATAGGATTTTGTAGCAGAAAGTCGTGCTCATTTCTGCTCTCGCCCTCCGGAGTCAAGATCATCAGAACAACTACCATTTTCAGCTCGCTTGTGTTGATTCAGCCGAGCTCGCGATGGTTAAAGCTTGTATAAGAAATACAAGCATCAAGGAGTAGGGTCAACATCGCCCTCATTCTCCTCTCCCTTCTCGCCGGCCTTAGCCGCTTCCTCCTCCTCCACCAAGTCGGTATCTATCTCCATGCTCGCCAAGTCGATGTCGAGGTCAGGGTGATGGTGAGCAAGTTGCCTCTTGTAGAATTCAAAACCTTCTCCGAAATACGTGGTAGCGGAATCTATAAACACATCCTTGAAATCGTTCGAAGATTTGAACTCATCAATGACGAGCTTCTTGGCTCGGGCCAATTTGTCAGTAAGCTTCGCCACCTCGGCCTCCAACTGCGCCACGGTTTCAGATTTATCCTTCAACTCGGCCTCGGTCTTCATCGCATGTTCCCCCAGCTCAGCCACTTGGTTTTCTTCCTCTCCTGATCTCCTCGCCTTCAACTTCAGGAGCTCGGCTAGATCAGGACTCTGATGAAGAGGAACTACTTTCACGTCGAGGACATGGGGTGGGAGAATAAGTTTGTCTGACTCAACCAATACTATGGTGGCTTTGGGATACTTCATCACCAGATCGACGAGGTTGGCATGACGGGTGGTTTTCAGGGATAGGGCTGAAGGAACCTGTGGCAAGTTTGCGGCGAGAAGCTGCAACAACCGGGCGTTGTTTTCATTCATGATTCTCATTTGTTCGGCCCTACCGTGCATCTCACGGTGGAGACTCTCGAGATCTAGAGCTTGGCTTGTATTGGCCATTGGACAAGCTCTGTTATCCAAACGGCTGCTGGCACTTGGTTTGGGTAATAAACGACTGCGCAGGTGCATAGAAGGTTGAGAACTGTCATTCCCACAGACGGCGCCAAATTGATGATGATCCATTCTCACACACCGGGATTCCGCCCACGAGGTATTGTCTGCTTTGGTCTAGTAGCTCCCTCATGATTTTGTCCCCAAAAGGGCCCTCATAGGGGAGAAAAAATACCCGACGCTTATAAGCTACCTAAGCCCTCACTTCGCACTCGATGTGGGACTATGGTATCAACAGTACCTCCAATGAGGGGTTAGGGACCTATCGAGGGCATGGCTCTCTCGGTTCCCACAGACGACGCCAAACTGTTGTGGTCAAAATCTGATGCAAGCAACCAACAATCAATATTGCTCTTTGTCACCTCGGCATTGGACCTCGGCTAATACTCAGGCGACCTGTGCGGCAATGAACAAACATAATCTGTCGAGGCGAGGCCGTTCAAAACCCCTCTGACGTGCGAATCAGACCAAGGCTATCAGAAGATATGGCAAAGTTCTCAAAGAACTGTATGTTGTGTATTGAGCGTATCAAAATGTGTATACCTCATAATGATGGGAGAGAGGCATTTATACAGATGGAGAATGGAGAGCCGTGTTA
>BRYF01000018.1:15022812-15025312 GCA_030159135.1 Actinidia polygama
TTTTTATTTTTAAATAATTTAAAAACAGGTGAACACAAATATATCTGTGTGTCTGTTTTACAAAAAAAAATAAACAAAAAAAAAATAGAAAATTGATAACATTGCTAAATAAGCAAAATATCGAAGTTTATTTATGGTTTATTAGTCGATTATTTTTCAATTATAACACATATTTTAAGACTCATTTAATTTCTCGGAAAAGATTCTAAAAACTAAAAATTTCTAATTAAAAAACAAAGCGAAAACAATCATCCCAACGAAGAGCACAAATCTCGTGAGACCCGGTCAAATATACTTGCACAAATTACCGGGTCGGGTTAATTTTCTGGACCGACACCGAATCTTCCGATTACAAGCCCGAAATCAAAGAGACACCGGAGGCGGCCCAGAGTCGTTGATTGAACTCATCCTGCAGATCGTGGGGCACAAAGGGGGTCCTACAGAGCGGACACGTGTTCCGATCGTAGTCCATCCAACGATCCACGCAGCTCCGGTGGAAGATGTGCCTGCAGTTCGTCAGCCACCGGATCTCCTCCCCGGCCTCGAACTCGTAGAGGCACACGGCACAGCTCTCTTCGCCGCCGCCGCCAGCGACCACCTCCTCGAACCTCATCACCGGCAGGAGCTCCCGGATCAGGACGGCCGACACGATCAGGTTTTCGGGGCGGTCCAGGTTTTCCGGGTAGGTGATTTCTGGTTCGAGGAAATCGGATAGGCCCAGGAAGCGGAAGAGGGCTAGAGTGAGGGCCCGGACGAGACCCAGGAGAGAGAGTATGTGTATGAAGAGCTTTGGGAGGACGACCTCCGTGTAGCCCACTGGGAATCCCATGGAAATCGAGAGAGAGAGAGCAGAATTCTAGACAGACAGGGAAAATCAGGAGAGGCGTTTTCTTTAGATAGAGGGAGAGAGGGGAAGCTTCGGAGTCTGCTCTGAGAGATTTGGATATATATTACTAATATACAGACTAATCTACATGCTATAACAGTACGAAAAAATTACAGTTTGTTCACAAAGTATGACTAAATTCTCTCTTTGGCCAATTTTCCCAGTTTATTCATCCAGTTATTTATAACTCATTTCATCCCAATTTGTTTGCCTCTTTTGGAAAATTTAAGTTAGACATTTCAAAATATTTATTTTTTTAAAATTACCCTTCAATAATTTAAAATTATCAAAAAATAGAGAAGTGAATGTACCACATCAATTCTAAAAGAAAGAGTAAAAAAAAACTATATAATATTTTGCTATTTGATTTTGGAAACTGGACAAACATTTAAGAACATATAAATTGGAAAATAAAAAGTATTATTTAACAGTATGAAGTAATTTTCTCTCCCCTTTTTTGAAAAAGACCCCCTTTATGTCCTTATAAATCTAATTTAAAATGTTCATTGCATTTACTAGAGACATGCGTCTTGAAGTACTAAATAGAACTACAATTTCATAAATTTGCATAATAAAAATTTACATTAGTGGTTTTGAATAAAATTGGGGTGCGAAAATTATTTTCCCTATTATTTTTTATCAATTAACAATTATTATTATTCAATTCAGTAATGAAAACAACCACATGGGGGTTTGTAAGTTTTCATAAAAACATGTATTTTAATTTCTCACTTTACCCCTAATTTGTGGGTTCTTTTCACTATGGACCTTTAATTTAGTACAACATAGTGTTTTCTATTAGAAAACTTCCGAGAAGACGCCTACTTAATCACTATACTATAATTTAATCACTATACTAGAAAAATCTAAAGATTACGCACGATAAGTGAAATCAGGCAATACTTGAAGGGCGTACAGTGTGATTAGCTAGGACACAGTCAAGTAGAAGACTAGTTCAACTAGCTGTGACGTTATCTTTTTGAACAACCAACAAGAGAAGAGATAACTTGGAATTTACACTTTTGGGGCTTAATTAAGGGGACACGTTCTTTACTCTGATTGGTTGATGTTGAAGAATGATTGGGTCCTTCCTTCGTTACGGTAGGCTGTGGGGATAGGTCACCTATATTAGAGATTGGACACATTGGGCAAGTTGCAAATTTTGCACACGTGTCACATGTTTTTTTTTATTTAATTATTTTATTTATTGTGTGTTTGGGAAATTAGTAGATGCATCGTCATCTCTTTTTCACTTATCTCTTCCTCTTATTGATCCTTTGTTTTTGAAGAAAGGATTGCTACAATAGCTGCTTACATGTATGGAGCTATTTTTCACTCCATACCCATAAAAGAATAATTTCTCTCTTCTCTACCGTCTCTTCTCACTCCTCTCTCTCTCTCAAGAATAAGGCTACGAGAATAGATGAGTTAATCAAATAAAAATAATAATATTTAAATCAAATAGAGAAAAAAAATAAGGAGTATTACTGGAGATGGTGATAAAAAAGTTGTCCGCTAAATTTAAGGGAACTCTTATTTTTTTTAAATGTATAAAAAAATTAAAGAGTATTGCTAGAGATGCTTTTAGCAAAAAACACAAAACTATTTTTTAGC
>BRYF01000018.1:15030312-15032812 GCA_030159135.1 Actinidia polygama
TTACCTATCTAAGGAGTCTACCACCGCGAGACTCCTTCTCCATCACTCCTCTGCATGGTCGCCTCCACAAGGATTCCACCTTCTTGAGGACTCCATCTCCATGAGGATTCCACCTGTATGAGGATTCCATCTCCATGAGACTCCTTCTCCACTATGTCCCCTATATTCGCAGGTTATTCTCCAAATAGCATCTTCCTATTTTATCTCCGGTATTTTAGGGATATCTTCCCATACTTATCCTTCCGAGGATCACGCCATAGTTTTCTTACACTGCTCTCCATTCTCTATCTGTAAAAAGGCAGCTCCCCCGCTACAAAAGGTATGCTCAATACACACAACATAGTGCATTCTCTCCGGAGAGTTCTGTTTCATATTTCGCCCAGTTTATTATTGCCTTGGTCTGATTTTCACGCCAAAAGAATTTTGAGCGGCCTCGCCCCGGTCGTTTACTTTTGTCTACCTGCACAGGTCGCCTGAGTTATTGTCGAGGTCCAGTGTCGAGTGAAAAAGAGCAATATTGACTGTTGGATTGCTTGCCCAGATTTTTACCACAACAATTTATACACACACACTAGACAACTTTTTTGCAAATGAGTCCATTTTATATTGGTTAAATACATTTTTTTCCTGTTATTTTAGTTAGATTTTAAGCAAAAACAAAAAAGTAAAAAAACTAACTCTAACTGATTTTTTTGCTTATTTTAAACAAAAAAGACAGCCGAAAAGTTCAAATGAGTTGATTCCAAACGGAGCCATAATACACATTTTTATGGCCTCATTAGCACTCCAACAATTTTCTCAATTTGGTCCTTACACTTTCAACCGAAACTAACCATAATCTATGCTCTCAAAATAATGTCACGCATTCCACACGTGCTAATTCCCGCTTCTCCCATTGAATATTAGATGGTTGGAAAGGGTCGCATTGCAATGAAAGTGGAGGGGCTAAAGTGAATCTTTTGGTTAATGTATCTTTTGTGCCTAGACCCTACTGGTTAGGGTTAGGTGCGTTTGGTAATCAGCTATATATACGGACATCTATAGACATTAGACAGTTTTTGTGCAATGAAAACATTTTATATGGGTTAATTACATATTACTCCTATCCGCCTTCTATCTAGTATTTATGAAACTGACATGAATTGACACGAAAGCCATATACATTTTTCTCACCTCATTCGCATTACAACACTTTTTTCACTTTGTGCAATGAATCAACCATTTCTATGGGTTGATTGCACTTAATACTTAACAATTCCTAAGTTGGCCCCTCCATCTACTTGACACTTGTGAAGCTGTCGGCACGACAACCATTTTCTGGCATCCTTAGCACTTTAACACCTTCTCACTTAGGTCCTTGCACTTTCAACCAAAACCAACTCTAGTTTCTTCTCTCTTAAATATGCTTTGAAAAATCTGTCTTGTGTCCTATAAAACATCAATATCTGGAAGGGGGTGACATTGCAACTTGACTTGCAATGAGACTGACTGTCAACAATTGAAAGTGGAGGGGCAAAAGTGAGATTACGGGTGAAATATAAGGACGCTAATTGTAATTGAACCATTTATATGTTTGGTGAAACTTATTTACATGGGGTCCCAATGCTTAAACAAACAGTCCAATCACACCGTGTCCTTTCTCTATCTCTCACCACTCCCATGCAGGGACAACCGCAAACCCCCCCAAAGTCATTATCTTATCTTCTTCAACTCCTTTGACTGTTGATTTGGAATTTCTTTGTGGGGTCCTTTTTTTGGGAATCTTCATCAGTCCTGAGACACTTGTGAAATCTTCCATTTTATGAATTTTGATAAATTATATTATTTTTGTTTTTAGTAGTGTTTTTTTTTTTAATAAAATTTTAAAATAACCTTTTGGTTCATCTCGATTGGATTTGAATTTTAATGATTTTTTGTAATAGATATTGTGGGGTAGTGGGAAAATGAGAGAAAATTGAATGTAGACACCGCGGTGGCTAGTTAGCAGATGCTAGGGTTTACTTTTTTGTAGTGTAACTCGGTGTATGTCTGGACGCACCGATTATCATGTTAGTGAGTAGGCGGTTGACCCCATTATGCCCCTAAGGCATGGCTAGTAACTAGCCTATCACATCCTCTACGTTTGAACCCAAGTTTGCGGGTGACAGAGGAACCTTGTTGTGTACGTTACCATCTGACCCTGACGTGCTTTAGGAATCTCCGTCGGATGAATTACATCGATTGAGCTTTGGCACTAATGTGCCGATTGAACTTGCTATGAAGCTAAAGTTCAACGGTGGCGCTCGCCTGATCTCGGCCGGAAGTGAAGCAAGATATTTTATTCTCTCACAGATATATATATATATATATATATATATATATATATCTAATTACTTTTTCATTTCTCTAATCGAGACGAATTAAAAAAAAAAAAAGATAAAAATAATTTATTAAAAACTAAGATAATTCAAAATAATCCAATACATCCCGAATCGGGCATGGATTGCTTAGTTTAAAAATA
>BRYF01000018.1:15055312-15057812 GCA_030159135.1 Actinidia polygama
TTTTTGATAATTTTCTTGTGGATAATTTTTTTTTGAATTACTTAATGTGAAAAAAAAAAGAAAAAGGAATGTGATCTCTCAACTAACTCGTGGGTCCCGTGGGAATACAAGTCCAAGACTCAAAAAGTATGGCATTAATATGATGTGGGTGGGATCACCATAATAGAATATTGTGCATTCTCTGCAGAAAATTCCATATGCCCCTGGCCCACATGGGTCCCACCTATGAATTATGAATACACTTATTTCATTGCCCATGTTGGCCCACTAGGTACAAACAAGAATTTGGACTACAAGGCTAATAAGACAATATTTTTCTTGTTAGCCTAATGGAGAATGGGCCCAAGCCTAATGAGTATATAAAAAAGAAAAAAAAGGCTATTAAGACAATATCTTTCTTGTGAGCCCCATGGAGAATGGGGCCCAAACAATAAGAATGTATAAAAAAGAGACCCAATTTTTTGTGATTTTTTTTAGCTATTTAGATTTTTAATTTTGTCATCTTTAGTAAATTTTTTTAAAAACTTGATTAAATTTTTTATACTTTTAGATTCCTCTTGACAGTTTGTTCAAGTTTTAAAAAAAATATTATACTGAAGATAAAAGAAAAATTAACTAATTTATTGAGTAAAAATAATTTTTTTTAGTGAACATTTTTCATAATTAGATGAAATTTTTACGTTTTCCAGACTCCTCTCCTAAAGAGGAACCAAAAAACTGTAAAATTTTAATTAAATAATTATTTTTTTTTTATAAAAAATAAAAAAATTTAAAAATTAAATAAGCTAAAAAAATTCAAAATATGCTAGACGAACCGAAACCAAAGTTTTCATTCTCGTGTCAGTCACAACGCTAACTACGGGATTCGGATACTCGGAAGTGCATGTTATGTGAAGTGTTCCTGGAGTGTACAAAACGATGTCGTCTTGCATACTTTAAGACTACAACGACATCATTTTGGTCATGACCATGAAACGATGTCATTTTATAGTTAATTAAAATGACACCGTTTTATATACTCCAGTAACACTCCACACAACTTGGAATTTAGAGGATTCGAACTCGTAACTAGGACTCTCAAATTCAAATTCCCATCAAAATGAGATGTTTTCATGAAATGTTATTTATACAGAATTTTTGTAAAAATAAAATAATATGATGAGTATAGTTTAGGAAATTCCCAAAGTAATAGGCCTTTTCTTATTTTTTGTATACTCATTCAACCTCTATTATTAAAGGGGATGACCTTTTTTTTTTCTTCTCTCTTTTTGCCGCTCTATGAACGCAACGGATTTACTAGGCCAGAAAGCCCTTTTCACTTCAGCTCCTCTCTCTCTCTCTCTCTCTCTCTCTCCAACCCACTTGCGACCTTGCAACTATTTGAACAAGTGGTCTTTCTGTGATTGGACAACCTCGACAATCTTTAAGTTAGGGATATTCTCATATTTGAAGGTGTGAAGCTTTTTATTTGTTCGTCCTTTTCAATTTAAAACACCTCTAATATAAGATATATATATACGGACTAAATTGATGATTTAAGATCTTCAATGGGAAAAAGTGAATAGTTTTAGATATTCACCTCACCCTCTTTCTTGTATCAAAAAAAACAGAAGAAGGATGGAGACTAAAATAATTCCAAACATTGGGCATGAATACGACTATAGGTAGTGTGAAAGGCAATAAAAAAACAACTTTCCAAAAAGAACAACCACGTAACTCCAAAGTTGTACAACCAAAGAAAAAGATGACCAACTTTATTCAGAATGATCCACAACCATTCATTCTATGTGCATACTTTCTCTACCCACAATGATGGATTGGGGAAGCGTATCGCACTTCAAAATTTTGAAAAAATTTACTAATTATATTATAAATTTTAATATAATTTAAAAATTATATAATTTAGTCATTCTATTTTTTTTTTTAAAAATAATCTCAATTATGCTTTTGACCCCTATAGTAAGAATCCTAAATTCGTTCCGTCTACTCGAATCATTTTCATGGACTATTATGCATGCTTCTACAAGTAAACTCAAAACACCAAAACAATCACAAATTCCAGAGACTGTACCTAACAAACTTTCCAAATTCAATCAACTATGCAAAAACACTTCCACAATTTAGACCGAACGACGAACAGTTTAACAAGATTAGGATTAGATTTTAGGGTAAATTTCGCCATCAGTACCTGTAGTTTTATCAAAGTTTCACTTTGGTCCTTACAGTTTCAATTTGAACAATTCCAACCCTACAGTTTTGATTTGATTTCAATGTAGTCTTTTTTTTCAATATTTGTTAAGAATTTAAACAGAAAATAAGTGAGCACATTAATATCAAATGACCATTTTTAGATTGTATTTTTTACCACCATTGGTCCCTGTAGTTTGGAATTACCACCAATTGTCCCTATAGTTTGACCAAAGTTTTCCTTTAGTCCCTTAATATGGCGATGTTGTGAACTAGAGACACGCATTCCAAATATCAAAAATCAGTCTCGATC
>BRYF01000018.1:15070312-15080312 GCA_030159135.1 Actinidia polygama
GCATGACAAAGTGAGTCAATACATTGGCTGAGCTAATGATTTTACTTAAGGGGTATTATAAATCCAAGGCTTGGATTTGTCGACTGTTAATTTCACATTTATTTTTATTTATTGGTGGCCCATTAATCTTTATTATTTTTATGCATGTTTTATTGCATTTGAAATCTCCATTAAAGTAAGTCAATTAATGATAAGGTTTGACTAATTAATATTATAATTATATATATAAAAAAATACTCTTTTAAGATAATAAGAAAACTTTGATAGATAAAAATTCTTGTTGAAGAGTTTCTCTAGCTATGTCTACTCTACTCTATAAAGAATAAGGATAACTACCTCTTATTAAGTTTTTTTCCATCAATAAAAGTATGTTGTGGTTATCTTGAAAAGTGAGAGATGGATAGAAGAAGGTGAACCAATAAAATGAGTTCAATCACTCAGTAAATTTTAATAGCGATTCAAAGTTTCGATTACTGTGTTCAGATAAATTCAAAATCTTATAAATTATTTTTTTTGTATAAAAAAAGTAGTATAATTACAGATTTTATACTTACAGTTAGTATCAAAGCAACTAGGTTTTCTTGGGTGCTAAAGGTGTTGTTCCGGACACTTTAGCCGGGTCATACCGCCCTGCCCCACGGGACTGGCATGACAGGTAAATCAGGTACTCAGCGGCCTAACAGATGGGAGGCCCAGTGCATAGTGCCCACAAGGAGCCCACCCAATATTTCATGAGTGAAACTCCCACACTATAATATACATAGTTATCATAACCGAACTGGAGATTGAATCGGTCAAGGTATCGGATTTTTATTTTTTTTTGTTTTTAGTTAAATTTTTATATTTTTTTATTTCTTCTTAGTGAGAAGAATTTTAAAATATGAAAAAATTGTTCAAATTGAAAAAAAATATTATTTTTTTAATATTTTTAATTTTAAAAAAATCGCTAATTTATCGATTACAAGTAATTTTTTTTGTCTTAGTGAATTTTTTATTTTCACACTCCTCTAGTTAAAAGAAATAAAAAACTAAAATTTTGAACAAATTGTTAAAAATAAATTTACTAAAAATAAAAAAATCAAAAATTAAAGTAATTAAAACATCTATCAAAAAATATGGGCCCAAATTGGGCATTTAACAAGCTTCATTGCAATTTTCATATATCTCTTTTGCTTAAAGACGAGCTTAATTTTATTCACCAGCATGACAAAGTGAGTCAATACATTGGCTGAGCTAATGATTTTACTTAAGGGGTATTATAAATCCAAGGCTTGGATTTGTCGACTGTTAATTTCACATTTATTTTTATTTATTGGTGGCCCATTAATCTTTATTATTTTTATGCATGTTTTATTGCATTTGAAATCTCCATTAAAGTAAGTCAATTAATGATAAGGTTTGACTAATTAATATTATAATTATATATATAAAAAAATACTCTTTTAAGATAATAAGAAAACTTTGATAGATAAAAATTCTTGTTGAAGAGTTTCTCTAGCTATGTCTACTCTACTCTATAAAGAATAAGGATAACTACCTCTTATTAAGTTTTTTTCCATCAATAAAAGTATGTTGTGGTTATCTTGAAAAGTGAGAGATGGATAGAAGAAGGTGAACCAATAAAATGAGTTCAATCACTCAGTAAATTTTAATAGCGATTCAAAGTTTCGATTACTGTGTTCAGATAAATTCAAAATCTTATAAATTATTTTTTTTGTATAAAAAAAGTAGTATAATTACAGATTTTATACTTACAGTTAGTATCAAAGCAACTAGGTTTTCTTGGGTGCTAAAGGTGTTGTTCCGGACACTTTAGCCGGGTCATACCGCCCTGCCCCACGGGACTGGCATGACAGGTAAATCAGGTACTCAGCGGCCTAACAGATGGGAGGCCCAGTGCATAGTGCCCACAAGGAGCCCACCCAATATTTCATGAGTGAAACTCCCACACTATAATATACATAGTTATCATAACCGAACTGGAGATTGAATCGGTCAAGGTATCGGATTTTTATTTTTTTTTGTTTTTAGTTAAATTTTTATATTTTTTTATTTCTTCTTAGTGAGAAGAATTTTAAAATATGAAAAAATTGTTCAAATTGAAAAAAAATATTATTTTTTTAATATTTTTAATTTTAAAAAAATCGCTAATTTATCGATTACAAGTAATTTTTTTTGTCTTAGTGAATTTTTTATTTTCACACTCCTCTAGTTAAAAGAAATAAAAAACTAAAATTTTGAACAAATTGTTAAAAATAAATTTACTAAAAATAAAAAAATCAAAAATTAAAGTAATTAAAACATCTATCAAAAAATATGGGCCCAAATTGGGCATTTAACAAGCTTCATTGCAATTTTCATATATCTCTTTTGCTTAAAGACGAGCTTAATTTTATTCACCAGCATGACAAAGTGAGTCAATACATTGGCTGAGCTAATGATTTTACTTAAGGGGTATTATAAATCCAAGGCTTGGATTTGTCGACGGTTAATTTCACATTTATTTTTATTTATTGGTGGCCCATTAATCTTTATTATTTTTATGCATGTTTTATTGCATTTGAAATCTCCATTAAAGTAAGTCAATTAATGATAAGGTTTGACTAATTAATATTATAATTATATATATAAAAAAATACTCTTTTAAGATAATAAGAAAACTTTGATAGATAAAAATTCTTGTTGAAGAGTTTCTCTAGCTATGTCTACTCTACTCTATAAAGAATAAGGATAACTACCTCTTATTAAGTTTTTTTCCATCAATAAAAGTATGTTGTGGTTATCTTGAAAAGTGAGAGATGGATAGAAGAAGGTGAACCAATAAAATGAGTTCAATCACTCAGTAAATTTTAATAGCGATTCAAAGTTTCGATTACTGTGTTCAGATAAATTCAAAATCTTATAAATTATTTTTTTTGTATAAAAAAAGTAGTATAATTACAGATTTTATACTTACAGTTAGTATCAAAGCAACTAGGTTTTCTTGGGTGCTAAAGGTGTTGTTCCGGACACTTTAGCCGGGTCATACCGCCCTGCCCCACGGGACTGGCATGACAGGTAAATCAGGTACTCAGCGGCCTAACAGATGGGAGGCCCAGTGCATAGTGCCCACAAGGAGCCCACCCAATATTTCATGAGTGAAACTCCCACACTATAATATACATAGTTATCATAACCGAACTGGAGATTGAATCGGTCAAGGTATCGGATTTTTATTTTTTTTTGTTTTTAGTTAAATTTTTATATTTTTTTATTTCTTCTTAGTGAGAAGAATTTTAAAATATGAAAAAATTGTTCAAATTGAAAAAAAATATTATTTTTTTAATATTTTTAATTTTAAAAAAATCGCTAATTTATCGATTACAAGTAATTTTTTTTGTCTTAGTGAATTTTTTATTTTCACACTCCTCTAGTTAAAAGAAATAAAAAACTAAAATTTTGAACAAATTGTTAAAAATAAATTTACTAAAAATAAAAAAATCAAAAATTAAAGTAATTAAAACATCTATCAAAAAATATGGGCCCAAATTGGGCATTTAACAAGCTTCATTGCAATTTTCATATATCTCTTTTGCTTAAAGACGAGCTTAATTTTATTCACCAGCATGACAAAGTGAGTCAATACATTGGCTGAGCTAATGATTTTACTTAAGGGGTATTATAAATCCAAGGCTTGGATTTGTCGACTGTTAATTTCACATTTATTTTTATTTATTGGTGGCCCATTAATCTTTATTATTTTTATGCATGTTTTATTGCATTTGAAATCTCCATTAAAGTAAGTCAATTAATGATAAGGTTTGACTAATTAATATTATAATTATATATATAAAAAAATACTCTTTTAAGATAATAAGAAAACTTTGATAGATAAAAATTCTTGTTGAAGAGTTTCTCTAGCTATGCCTACTCTACTCTATAAAGAATAAGGATAACTACCTCTTATTAAGTTTTTTTCCATCAATAAAAGTATGTTGTGGTTATCTTGAAAAGTGAGAGATGGATAGAAGAAGGTGAACCAATAAAATGAGTTCAATCACTCAGTAAATTTTAATAGCGATTCAAAGTTTCGATTACTGTGTTCAGATAAATTCAAAATCTTATAAATTATTTTTTTTGTATAAAAAAAGTAGTATAATTACAGATTTTATACTTACAGTTAGTATCAAAGCAACTAGGTTTTCTTGGGTGCTAAAGGTGTTGTTCCGGACACTTTAGCCGGGTCATACCGCCCTGCCCCACGGGACTGGCATGACAGGTAAATCAGGTACTCAGCGGCCTAACAGATGGGAGGCCCAGTGCATAGTGCCCACAAGGAGCCCACCCAATATTTCATGAGTGAAACTCCCACACTATAATATACATAGTTATCATAACCGAACTGGAGATTGAATCGGTCAAGGTATCGGATTTTTATTTTTTTTTGTTTTTAGTTAAATTTTTATATTTTTTTATTTCTTCTTAGTGAGAAGAATTTTAAAATATGAAAAAATTGTTCAAATTGAAAAAAAATATTATTTTTTTAATATTTTTAATTTTAAAAAAATCGCTAATTTATCGATTACAAGTAATTTTTTTTGTCTTAGTGAATTTTTTATTTTCACACTCCTCTAGTTAAAAGAAATAAAAAACTAAAATTTTGAACAAATTGTTAAAAATAAATTTACTAAAAATAAAAAAATCAAAAATTAAAGTAATTAAAACATCTATCAAAAAATATGGGCCCAAATTGGGCATTTAACAAGCTTCATTGCAATTTTCATATATCTCTTTTGCTTAAAGACGAGCTTAATTTTATTCACCAGCATGACAAAGTGAGTCAATACATTGGCTGAGCTAATGATTTTACTTAAGGGGTATTATAAATCCAAGGCTTGGATTTGTCGACTGTTAATTTCACATTTATTTTTATTTATTGGTGGCCCATTAATCTTTATTATTTTTATGCATGTTTTATTGCATTTGAAATCTCCATTAAAGTAAGTCAATTAATGATAAGGTTTGACTAATTAATATTATAATTATATATATAAAAAAATACTCTTTTAAGATAATAAGAAAACTTTGATAGATAAAAATTCTTGTTGAAGAGTTTCTCTAGCTATGTCTACTCTACTCTATAAAGAATAAGGATAACTACCTCTTATTAAGTTTTTTTCCATCAATAAAAGTATGTTGTGGTTATCTTGAAAAGTGAGAGATGGATAGAAGAAGGTGAACCAATAAAATGAGTTCAATCACTCAGTAAATTTTAATAGCGATTCAAAGTTTCGATTACTGTGTTCAGATAAATTCAAAATCTTATAAATTATTTTTTTTGTATAAAAAAAGTAGTATAATTACAGATTTTATACTTACAGTTAGTATCAAAGCAACTAGGTTTTCTTGGGTGCTAAAGGTGTTGTTCCGGACACTTTAGCCGGGTCATACCGCCCTGCCCCACGGGACTGGCATGACAGGTAAATCAGGTACTCAGCGGCCTAACAGATGGGAGGCCCAGTGCATAGTGCCCACAAGGAGCCCACCCAATATTTCATGAGTGAAACTCCCACACTATAATATACATAGTTATCATAACCGAACTGGAGATTGAATCGGTCAAGGTATCGGATTTTTATTTTTTTTTGTTTTTAGTTAAATTTTTATATTTTTTTATTTCTTCTTAGTGAGAAGAATTTTAAAATATGAAAAAATTGTTCAAATTGAAAAAAAATATTATTTTTTTAATATTTTTAATTTTAAAAAAATCGCTAATTTATCGATTACAAGTAATTTTTTTTGTCTTAGTGAATTTTTTATTTTCACACTCCTCTAGTTAAAAGAAATAAAAAACTAAAATTTTGAACAAATTGTTAAAAATAAATTTACTAAAAATAAAAAAATCAAAAATTAAAGTAATTAAAACATCTATCAAAAAATATGGGCCCAAATTGGGCATTTAACAAGCTTCATTGCAATTTTCATATATCTCTTTTGCTTAAAGACGAGCTTAATTTTATTCACCAGCATGACAAAGTGAGTCAATACATTGGCTGAGCTAATGATTTTACTTAAGGGGTATTATAAATCCAAGGCTTGGATTTGTCGACGGTTAATTTCACATTTATTTTTATTTATTGGTGGCCCATTAATCTTTATTATTTTTATGCATGTTTTATTGCATTTGAAATCTCCATTAAAGTAAGTCAATTAATGATAAGGTTTGACTAATTAATATTATAATTATATATATAAAAAAATACTCTTTTAAGATAATAAGAAAACTTTGATAGATAAAAATTCTTGTTGAAGAGTTTCTCTAGCTATGTCTACTCTACTCTATAAAGAATAAGGATAACTACCTCTTATTAAGTTTTTTTCCATCAATAAAAGTATGTTGTGGTTATCTTGAAAAGTGAGAGATGGATAGAAGAAGGTGAACCAATAAAATGAGTTCAATCACTCAGTAAATTTTAATAGCGATTCAAAGTTTCGATTACTGTGTTCAGATAAATTCAAAATCTTATAAATTATTTTTTTTGTATAAAAAAAGTAGTATAATTACAGATTTTATACTTACAGTTAGTATCAAAGCAACTAGGTTTTCTTGGGTGCTAAAGGTGTTGTTCCGGACACTTTAGCCGGGTCATACCGCCCTGCCCCACGGGACTGGCATGACAGGTAAATCAGGTACTCAGCGGCCTAACAGATGGGAGGCCCAGTGCATAGTGCCCACAAGGAGCCCACCCAATATTTCATGAGTGAAACTCCCACACTATAATATACATAGTTATCATAACCGAACTGGAGATTGAATCGGTCAAGGTATCGGATTTTTATTTTTTTTTGTTTTTAGTTAAATTTTTATATTTTTTTATTTCTTCTTAGTGAGAAGAATTTTAAAATATGAAAAAATTGTTCAAATTGAAAAAAAATATTATTTTTTTAATATTTTTAATTTTAAAAAAATCGCTAATTTATCGATTACAAGTAATTTTTTTTGTCTTAGTGAATTTTTTATTTTCACACTCCTCTAGTTAAAAGAAATAAAAAACTAAAATTTTGAACAAATTGTTAAAAATAAATTTACTAAAAATAAAAAAATCAAAAATTAAAGTAATTAAAACATCTATCAAAAAATATGGGCCCAAATTGGGCATTTAACAAGCTTCATTGCAATTTTCATATATCTCTTTTGCTTAAAGACGAGCTTAATTTTATTCACCAGCATGACAAAGTGAGTCAATACATTGGCTGAGCTAATGATTTTACTTAAGGGGTATTATAAATCCAAGGCTTGGATTTGTCGACGGTTAATTTCACATTTATTTTTATTTATTGGTGGCCCATTAATCTTTATTATTTTTATGCATGTTTTATTGCATTTGAAATCTCCATTAAAGTAAGTCAATTAATGATAAGGTTTGACTAATTAATATTATAATTATATATATAAAAAAATACTCTTTTAAGATAATAAGAAAACTTTGATAGATAAAAATTCTTGTTGAAGAGTTTCTCTAGCTATGTCTACTCTACTCTATAAAGAATAAGGATAACTACCTCTTATTAAGTTTTTTTCCATCAATAAAAGTATGTTGTGGTTATCTTGAAAAGTGAGAGATGGATAGAAGAAGGTGAACCAATAAAATGAGTTCAATCACTCAGTAAATTTTAATAGCGATTCAAAGTTTCGATTACTGTGTTCAGATAAATTCAAAATCTTATAAATTATTTTTTTTGTATAAAAAAAGTAGTATAATTACAGATTTTATACTTACAGTTAGTATCAAAGCAACTAGGTTTTCTTGGGTGCTAAAGGTGTTGTTCCGGACACTTTAGCCGGGTCATACCGCCCTGCCCCACGGGACTGGCATGACAGGTAAATCAGGTACTCAGCGGCCTAACAGATGGGAGGCCCAGTGCATAGTGCCCACAAGGAGCCCACCCAATATTTCATGAGTGAAACTCCCACACTATAATATACATAGTTATCATAACCGAACTGGAGATTGAATCGGTCAAGGTATCGGATTTTTATTTTTTTTTGTTTTTAGTTAAATTTTTATATTTTTTTATTTCTTCTTAGTGAGAAGAATTTTAAAATATGAAAAAATTGTTCAAATTGAAAAAAAATATTATTTTTTTAATATTTTTAATTTTAAAAAAATCGCTAATTTATCGATTACAAGTAATTTTTTTTGTCTTAGTGAATTTTTTATTTTCACACTCCTCTAGTTAAAAGAAATAAAAAACTAAAATTTTGAACAAATTGTTAAAAATAAATTTACTAAAAATAAAAAAATCAAAAATTAAAGTAATTAAAACATCTATCAAAAAATATGGGCCCAAATTGGGCATTTAACAAGCTTCATTGCAATTTTCATATATCTCTTTTGCTTAAAGACGAGCTTAATTTTATTCACCAGCATGACAAAGTGAGTCAATACATTGGCTGAGCTAATGATTTTACTTAAGGGGTATTATAAATCCAAGGCTTGGATTTGTCGACTGTTAATTTCACATTTATTTTTATTTATTGGTGGCCCATTAATCTTTATTATTTTTATGCATGTTTTATTGCATTTGAAATCTCCATTAAAGTAAGTCAATTAATGATAAGGTTTGACTAATTAATATTATAATTATATATATAAAAAAATACTCTTTTAAGATAATAAGAAAACTTTGATAGATAAAAATTCTTGTTGAAGAGTTTCTCTAGCTATGTCTACTCTACTCTATAAAGAATAAGGATAACTACCTCTTATTAAGTTTTTTTCCATCAATAAAAGTATGTTGTGGTTATCTTGAAAAGTGAGAGATGGATAGAAGAAGGTGAACCAATAAAATGAGTTCAATCACTCAGTAAATTTTAATAGCGATTCAAAGTTTCGATTACTGTGTTCAGATAAATTCAAAATCTTATAAATTATTTTTTTTGTATAAAAAAAGTAGTATAATTACAGATTTTATACTTACAGTTAGTATCAAAGCAACTAGGTTTTCTTGGGTGCTAAAGGTGTTGTTCCGGACACTTTAGCCGGGTCATACCGCCCTGCCCCACGGGACTGGCATGACAGGTAAATCAGGTACTCAGCGGCCTAACAGATGGGAGGCCCAGTGCATAGTGCCCACAAGGAGCCCACCCAATATTTCATGAGTGAAACTCCCACACTATAATATACATAATTATCATAACCGAACTGGAGATTGAATCGGTCAAGGTATCGGATTTTTATTTTTTTTTGTTTTTAGTTAAATTTTTATATTTTTTTATTTCTTCTTAGTGAGAAGAATTTTAAAATATGAAAAAATTGTTCAAATTGAAAAAAAATATTATTTTTTTAATATTTTTAATTTTAAAAAAATCGCTAATTTATCGATTACAAGTAATTTTTTTTGTCTTAGTGAATTTTTTATTTTCACACTCCTCTAGTTAAAAGAAATAAAAAACTAAAATTTTGAACAAATTGTTAAAAATAAATTTACTAAAAATAAAAAAATCAAAAATTAAAGTAATTAAAACATCTATCAAAAAATATGGGCCCAAATTGGGCATTTAACAAGCTTCATTGCAATTTTCATATATCTCTTTTGCTTAAAGACGAGCTTAATTTTATTCACCAGCATGACAAAGTGAGTCAATACATTGGCTGAGCTAATGATTTTACTTAAGGGGTATTATAAATCCAAGGCTTGGATTTGTCGACTGTTAATTTCACATTTATTTTTATTTATTGGTGGCCCATTAATCTTTATTATTTTTATGCATGTTTTATTGCATTTGAAATCTCCATTAAAGTAAGTCAATTAATGATAAGGTTTGACTAATTAATATTATAATTATATATATAAAAAAATACTCTTTTAAGATAATAAGAAAACTTTGATAGATAAAAATTCTTGTTGAAGAGTTTCTCTAGCTATGTCTACTCTACTCTATAAAGAATAAGGATAACTACCTCTTATTAAGTTTTTTTCCATCAATAAAAGTATGTTGTGGTTATCTTGAAAAGTG
>BRYF01000018.1:15190312-15192812 GCA_030159135.1 Actinidia polygama
AAACTGATCACGTAGCATTGACGTCAGCTCTGACTACTGACGGACGTCTGACTGGACAGCCGCGTGTCACAAGACGCGCGCGTGGCGCGTGTACAGCGCAACTGGCGCGTGGCTGGTGCGGCTGGGCGCGTGACAGCCCCAGCTGGCGCGCGGGCGGGCGCGTCCTGGCTTCTCCTGGCGTGTGGCCGCACGTGCGGTGTGTGGGATCTCCCTCTAGCGCGTGGCAGTGCGTGGGACCTCTCTCTAGCGCGTGGGCGCGTGTCTGAGACTAGATCTCACGCTCCGATGATCAGGCGGCGCGTGAGGGCGCGTTCAGACCCCGTTTCAAACGCGGTTTGGTGCTGGAGTTTCGTCTCGACGAGAGGAACACCCTGGTATAATCAAAAATTAATTTTGAGCACTTTCACGGACACCCGAATTTCGACGTAGGCTCCGAATACCGATTTTGCCTCAACCTGGGCTCAGATACCAATTGTTGTGCTTTGATACCAATTGTTGTGCTCAAAACGAATAACCAATCATACACACACACACAAGACAATAAAGATTTACGTGGTTCGTCCAACGATGCCTACGTCCACAAAGAGAAATCACCAATCCACTATCCGAACGAATGGATTACAAAGGAGGAGACTCACCTCTCGACTCACCTTCTCTCACCCTCTCTATCTGTCTTATCTCTCAATCTCACCCTCACAACACTCCGCTCTCAGCCCACAACCCATCGCATATGCATACCGCATTAACGCACTGAATCTAAGCACTCTGCTACCTTTTATAGACCAAGGGAAGGAAGTGGTAGATTCCTAATAGTTATCCTACTCTACTTAGGAAAACATAAAAGATAAGCACTCTCAAGAGTCCTAGATAACTCGAGAGTTCCACCGTCACATGGACACTCCATGTGAACCCCAACCGGGCTTGGGCTTGGCTACTGGATTTGAACTCGTCCAAGTGGGCTTAGACTCATCCAGATGGGTTGGACTCAACAATATCAAAGATGTAGCTAGCTACATATAATTAAGGTCATGTTTTGACTAGCTTTTTAAATATTTTTTAGTTATTTTGGTTTTAAACTTTTTGGTTTTAGTGAGCTTTTTTACTGTTTGATCAAATTGTTATAATTTTATGGGTTTCTCCTAACAAGATAGTCTGAAAACATAAAAAACTTCATCTAATTTGAAAAACATTCACTAAAAACTAAAAAAAAAAGTATTAACTCGAAAAAATAGCTAATTTTATGTCTTAAATGGATTTGTTTTTCAAATTTAATCAAAGTTGCCTACACAAAGGGCAAAATTGATTTTTTAGATTTTTTTGGAATAAACTCCTCTAATCAAGATGAACCAAAAAATTAAGTGTAAAATTAATTTTAATTAAATGGTGAAAAAAAATCACTTGATACGAAAAAACTCAAAAATCAAAGCAACTAAAAAGCCCCAAAAGAAACTTACCATTATTTTGGAAAAGAATCTTATGTTTATAGTGATTTGAAAACTCTAATGTGGTCATGTGTGTGGCACACAAATTTTAATGGATGTGAACGGACGAGGGTCTTCCAAAGTTCAAAGTTTAATATGTTCAAATTAAAAATGAGGGACGAAAGTAAAATTTGGACAAAAGTTGTAGGGTGTAAAATAAAAATTACCTTTCCTTTTTTTATTGAATATTTGTTGAATATTTTGTAACTTTGTTGTTACGTTGTGGCGTAATATGGACCATTTTTTCCTTTTCTGTCTATCTATATCACAGATGGAAAGAGTAATATGAGCCATTTTTGTTCCTGAAAATAATATAAAAAGTTGGATCTCTTTGGCAAATATCAACTCAACAAACTCTAAAGCAATTCAGGGATTCTTTGGAATATAGATCAAAATAAAATAAAATAAAATAAATATTTAGAAAGTTAAAAGCTTGCATTTAAAATAAACAAGATATTCCAAATTCCCCTTATTTCTCTTTTCTTTTCTTTGTTTTTTAAAGTGATCATTCCTTCTTGAGTTCAAATGGGTGCATAATTTGTGATCCATCATTTCACTTGTATGCTTGTCAACGTATGGCTTGATCATGCTTTATGTCTCTCTCTTTGCTATATAAGAAGAAAACATACATTTTTATTTTGTTATGTATGCATTAATAGAGCACAAAATCTTATATAGAAAGTGAAAATTATATTTGTCTAAGACTTTGGAGGAAACTAAACAATGAGAGTGCAAAATTATGTTGGTCGAAATTGAGGAGGTGTAAAAATGTCAAACAAAAACAAGTACAAAATTGTGATGGAAGAATTTGAATAGGTGTAAAAATGAAAAAGATAAGCTATTTCTTTCAAACAAAAATGAATAGACTTCATATCACTTCTACATAAAAAGTGGCCAACTCGAGCCAAATTAATTATCTTCGTAGTTGTTGCTTGTACATAAAAAGTTGCAAACTTCATATTACTTCTACACCAATGAAACAAGAATTGACAAACCGAATTATGCAATGAATTCGTGAA
>BRYF01000018.1:15210312-15212812 GCA_030159135.1 Actinidia polygama
TTGCATTCCTTTTATCCGCTTATTAATTATTTTTATATTATTTATTTTTTTTGCAAGATTCAATGCATATGAACTGTCATAATGGGCTACGAGGATAAAGTTTGATCTTCATGAGTTTTAATTTAAATACATGTTTAGACATTTAGGTAATGCTATATATGGTTCGGATTCTATTTGGAATGCACGTGTGGTTGTCTCGATGTGGGCCCTTTTAAAGTTTGGCAACCCATTCGTTTTTAAAATTTACTCTTAAATTAAATGAACCTAGTAGCCACCAAGTAAAACATTAATAGGAATGTTAATTCATTTTGATTTTTTTTATATGAATGAACGATTTGCGCATAAACGATTTGAATAATGGAGGTGACACTGTGCAGTTTGATAAGGCCTATCGAGTCGAGTGTTTGCTTGGTACTATGGCTCCGTTTAGTAATACTTAAAAGTTAAGATTTTTTTAAGTTTGTCAGTAAAAAGGTTAAGAGTTTTTGACTTTTTTGTTTTTATAGCATTACTTTAACTAAAATTAAGCAAAAAAACAAAAATAAAAAAGCAAAAAAAATAATTTTGTTTGACTTTTTTATTTATTTTAAGCAAAAAAACTAAAAAAAAACTGGTGTCAAACGGAGCCTATAGAAGATGTGTAGACACCTATAAATATCATTTTGATCTATAAATGTCATAATCGTTATTTTGGTGAGCTTTTAATATAAATTTTGAATGATGATTTTTACACTCTATTTTTCATTTAATGCATTTCGTATTTTGTCCTTATTATACATATTTTGTATAAATTCCTAGATTGTTCTTCTAGAAAAAAGAAAGAAGTAAAAGTGTAATGATATGGATAGGGGCAATTCTGAAATTGGGCAAAAGTGTTGAGGGCATTTTAATAATCTTGTGTAATAAGGACAAAAATTGTAGTGGATTTGATTAAAAAGAGTGTGTAAAATCATTTCACTAAGATTGAGGTTGGATTGGCCTAGTTTATTTTAGATTTTTTAACTATTTTATTTTTTTCATTTTTTTTGTTCCCCGGAGAAGAATTTGAAAATTCAAAAATTTTGTTTAAATTTAAGGAAAAAATCACTAAAAACAAAAAATAGGTAATTTGTCAAGACAAAATATATTTTCAAATTAAATTAAATTTGAAAAATTATATTTTCTTTCAAATTAAATAAAAAAATTATTTAAAAATAAGAGTGAGCTTTTCTTTCAAATTAAATAAAAAAAATTATATTTCAGATTTCTCTCGTTAATAAAAAATAAAAAAATATCAATTTTGGATATAATGGTTAAAAAAAAGCTACTTAAAAGTTGGTAAATGTAATGGAAGAAATTATATAACTATGAATTCCGGTCTTGCTAGGGCGGGCGCCGCCATAAATCCACCACCACGAAACAAGTTCGGTTGCCCTGCGCTAGAGCATGGTTAGAAGCCCTTAGGGATGCCCAAAATACCAGTCGAACTTGAGAATCGAACCGAACCGAACTGACCTCATTAGGTCGGGTTGATTCAGGTCTACCATGCCCTCAGTTCAGTTCTGGGTTTGAAAATTTCAGATCCGACAGTCTCGAGTCGGTTCTTGGGTCTACAAATTATTTTACCTCAACCCAAACCGAATCGAACCGAGAATCGACGTCTAGAATCGAACAAGAACTGATCCTATAGACATACAATACACTCACTACACTAGATTATTACCTATTTTACCTAGACCCGAGACCCTACCCAATTCGAAATGGAGAACCGAAGAACTTAACCGAACCGGACTGGATAACTTTCGAATGGTCGGGTCGGTTCTGAGTCCAAAAATCTAGAACCATGGATGGTCGGTCTTGGTCTGGGTCTAACTCAGACCCGACCCAACCCGACCCGTGTGCACCCCTAGAAACCATTGAGATACAGACACCGTCCAAGCTAAGGCCGCTAGTGCTCCCGAGCTGTCACTATCTAGTAAGCTCGGTGAAGTAACCGCGCCGCAATTTGGGCGACATGGCAACGATTGGCGGCGATCCCAAAGCGTGTTAGGGGACAAAAAGTAATTTGCGCGGCGAAATTTTTTCTGACAGTCTCCATGCTTGGATGGAGACGTCGGCATTTCGATGACAGGCTACCAACCAAGCCTAATGAGCGTGACTAGGTCAACCGCCTACTCACAAACACAACAGTCAATCCGTACGAGCACGTTCCGAGCCACAGTCTGTCTAGTGACAAGATAGCTAGTGCGTCAAAATACGTGTTGAGCTATGCCATATAAAGTTAGCCTTTCTTTCTCTTAAAAGTACACGAATTTACTCTATTAAAACATATATACGCTCTCTCTATACTTTCTGATCATCTAACTTGATCATTGGAGAGCCGTTTCCCGAAAACAGCTCAAGCGGTTATTCTCACTATTTCTGTGGTGCAGCTAGGCACATCCTCGACAGGTGATTGACAACAAAAGATTTACTTGCCTGCAGAACTACCGCAGGTCTCTATCCTCAATTTTCTTTCTCT
>BRYF01000018.1:15240312-15245312 GCA_030159135.1 Actinidia polygama
ACAAATAGAATAATGGTGCTGATAATATTCCGCATGCAGATGCTTGTCTCACTGCCATAACAATATTAGCAACCATCTCGGAGGTTTAATTGAATATAACTATAACACTATTACTTATTATGGATTGCACAATGCCTGATCATACTAAAAAACTGTGTTCTAAATACAAGTATTGCAATCAGCAAATATGGATAATAATGTTAGTTTGGTTGACAGTGGGGTATATTCATCTAGGGGCGGATTCAGGATGTTAGGTCAGGGAGCTAAAGTGTAAAAAAATTAAAAAATTAAAAAATAAATTTTGTAATTTTTTAGAAATGTGTGACATCATTCTCCATTTGGTGGCACAGTGACAAAGACGAGTTAATAGTGAGAAGAAACAGGGTCAACCATCAGGTGTTACCCTTTTGAACAGCCGGAATAAAGTATGCTTGATGACTAGCAATCCATCAGGTGTTACCCTTTTGAACCGCCGGAATAAAGTATGCTTGATGACTAGCAATCCAGCGGAGGAAGTCGCGATTTCTGCCAAATCCTATTGAATCACCAGGCGTGTACTAACATCCATTTTTCTTTTCTTTTTTCCGACAGCTATTACGTTTTAAGTTAATTTTGTTGGGGTCGACCATAATTTTGTTTTTAGAAGGCACTAAACTGTGTATTTTATGATTTATTTTCAAGTTCTAAAGCTGGAATTTCATTATAGGTCATGACTTCTAAGACTCCATTTATCGATACTATTTTGGAATACCATTTCTCATGAAGGCAAGGCATTGCTGTACGGTGCTTCAAAATATCGTAGAAGTCATTCAAGCCAAGGAAAATGATATATCGAAATTTGGGTCAAAAGTGATTGATGTGTTTCATTATCGTTAAATGTGGACTCCACTTCCCCAAAAAAAATTGAAGGACTCTAGTGAAGTTTCGCTGTTTGTTTTTTTGTCTGTTTGGAGACTAGGATATATTTTTATTTTTAAAATCCTAGGCTTGAATATTAATTTTCTTCTTAAGATGGTGTTGTGTTAGCTGAGAGTTAGGCGGACAATGTGAGCAAAGCATGTGTGAACCCAACGAAGCTACTCAACTGGCAAGTCAATCGGAATTCTTTCAGCCATTGTTATGGTTGTGCTTATTTTAATTGGATTGGATTTTTTGCTTTGCGGAGGGCCCCCAAAGTGGGGCTTACTACCGTGATTGACGGGGTTCCCTCCCGTCGGATTTAAGCAACATGACAAAATAGACGAAGCAACGCAACCCCTAAAACGTGACAGAAAATAGAAACAGGAGGAAGACCACCAGCCTTGTGGTTTGTTAATCCTCTCGTTTATCCAACAAATAGGGTACTGGAGCTATTGTTGGGTTGTAAAACAAATTAAGGGTATGTTTATGGAGGATAAGGGGGATGGATAACTTTTTTTTTCGGATAGCTTTTTTTATTTGGCGTTTGGATAGTGAAAACCCACCCGGATAATTTTTTTCTCCGGATAATTTTTCCCCCAACGTAAGAATAGATGCGGATAATTTATGGGTGTCTCTCACCTTAATTAAAAGTTATCCGAGAGGATAAGGGTGGGGATAAGGAAATATATATATATATATATATATATATATATATATATATTATGTATGAATATCTTTCTATTAGATATTTAAATATGTATATATATATATATTTAATATCTAAATATTTTATATTTTATTTCTCTTTATATAATTATTTTTTTTATACCCTCCCTTATCCATCCATTCTGAAAAAGTATCCAAACAAAGTTAAAAGTTAATCCAATCCAAAACTTTTCCCCCTCTAAAACTTATTTCCTGATCCTATACGGCAACCAAAAGACCCCTAAGGGATCGTTTGGCTGGCGGATATGTTAGGGGGATAAGCTTTAGAGGGGGATAAATTTTAGAGGGGATAACTTTTGGAGGGCGATAACTTTTAATTTTGTTTGGATAAAATTTAGAATGAGTGGATAAGGGTGGGGGAATAGAAAGAAAATACATATAGAGAAACAAAATATAAAATATTTAGATATAAAAAATATATATTTTATTTCTATATATATATAAAAATAAAAATATACATTTTGTTTCTCTCTCTATATTTTTTTCCTTATCCTCCACCCCGTATCCCCCGGATAACTTTTAGTTAGGGTTTAAGTCACCCAAAAATTATCCGTCTTTATCCACCTGCTGGTCTAAAAATTATCCGGGGGGAAGAGTTATCCGTCAGCCAAACATCCGGGGGGAAAAGTTATCCGAGGAAAAAAATTATCCCCCTCCTTATCCCCTTGCCAAACGGGGCCTAAGGTACAAAAATTGAATTCCTAGTCGGCTTGAAATTGTGTTTGACTTGCTAGTCCTTTCAAGATTACTAATGAAGTTTGATATAAGTTAGGATGGAACATTCAAAAAGTTATCTGTAAAAAAATTCAAAAGACTTGGCTTTCCTGTAGTTAAAAAATAAATTGCACTATTTGGGATTTATTTTAATAATTCAAACTATTTATAGTATAGATTTTGTTAAGAATTTTAATGTCTTAAAAAATATACAGATTAATAATAGTTAATATCAATTTATATAAAAATAAATGAATATAATTTATCTTCATTTATTAAGTAATAATACTTGACGGAAATGATTTGTATGTTTTCACAGTATTAATCGACAGAAATCCATAACTCATAAAAAATGGGGTTCAAACTTTACCCGAGACTGCATCACGATTGGTGCCCATAAATATGTGGTGACGGCAATATTAGCATTCACTGCGTTCACTGCTCATCATCTTCATCACAAGATTGGAATTGGAGCAATCAGCGTTTGGCCGGCCATCTCTTGCCGTCGTCGTCGATCCAATTCTTGAAGTGAAGAAGAAGAAGAAACTTTTGAGCAGGAAGCCGATCAAAAAAAAAACTTTGAGCAGGAATTGGAGATTTGATCCTTATGCCAATTTGCGTGGAAGTGGTTGTTTAATCGTTTGGAAGTTTCGATACATCATCTTTTGCGGGCGATTGGAATGCAGAGAGAACAGGTACTGAAAACCCAAGCTCTTGATTTATACCTTTTTTTGTTGGTTGTTTGTCTTCAATCAGAGAAGAACATACATACGTGGCTGCGTCTCTCTCGAACTGCGAAAAAAAGCCTTGGGTCGTCGCTGGAATTGTCGGATCTTCGATTTCAGAAGACAACTACAGGTTTTTCTATGAAGACAAGGCCCATGTACAGCATCAATCGATTGGCTACAAATTTTCATATATGTCATACGGGCAGTACTCTATGTGAGATGCAGTTTTTCTTAATTGGCGGATCTAGAAGCTACAATCTTCTTGGGGACCTCCGATCTGCCTTCTTAGTCATCTTTGTGAACCCTTCATGTAGATTTGTTTAGTTTCTCTGCTTCGTCAGCGTTCTTTCAGCTGCTAGTGTTACTGAAGATCGGTCCTGCTTTGGGGATTTTTTTCAGGAGCAGCTTTTCTATTCAAAGTAGAATTGACCTAGGGACAATAACTCCATTTTTTCTCCCATTCATCACATAAGACATTGAAATGGCTAGGTGGATGCGTTTGTGGGAAAATCTTCCTCAGACGCTCTCATCAAGGGCCACACATTAAACAGTAAAATAGCTGTTGCGCTCCTTGCCAGTCTGTTGCCGGATGGATCTGTTGGATATGACAAAAAATTTGTATTTCCGGAAGGCTTATTTTCCCCAAGTTCAAACATTATGTTCTCATAAAAGCAACTATTCTTGTGTTTCGTATTCCTCAAGGGATAATTCCATGGGAACTATCGCCTTTTGGGTTCATACCTAAAAGAGATCAAATTTCATTCCAGAAAATCTCGTAGGTCATTATCATCTATCTTAGCCTTGCTGACCTTGTCTGTTTGTTCTTGAGATGGGCTGCTTGAAGGGTTAGGATTCAATATTCGAGATGGGTTCCTCCTCTAATAGTGGTTTCTTTGTGAAGTTAGTTATGGAGCAGTTGTTTGGAACAAGATGTTTCCGATGTTTGAATCATTCTTTAGTGGGTACAAGTTGAACGACTTACTAGAACTCTTTAGATTGTTTGGCATTCTACGATCAAGATTTATTTGCAAAAAAAAAATAAATTGATTTTCCAGTTTGGGTTTTAAATTAGTTCCACTTATTGAAGTGATGAGTTCAGTTTCTGATGTAATGTTATGAAAAAGGCTTTCCATTGTCCTTGTAAGTGTGGTTGCAATAGGAATCGATTATGTTGAAAGCAACACTATAAATGAATGGAGGTTTATGCAGGCCCTCAACAACTTGGTAACTCCATATGGCCCATGGTAATTGCCTTGGAGGCACTTGCTGGAAGTTAAGTTATCAGTTCTTAGGCATGAGTGTAATTCTTAATAGATAAACTGTTTTTAGTATTACTATTTGTGATGTTGTTGCTGACCACTTTTTGTGCATTTTACAGGTGGGGAAGTGTGGCGGCTTTGGACGTTGTTCGACCACACAAGGAAAATCGGCTAGTGGGTCAGTTACCCATGCTATACCAGCATTGAAGGTGTGAAAGGGCTCTTTGACATTTTTTTACACTACATGGACTTTGCAATTCCTATTGTCAGTCATGAAGTTCACAAGTTACATACCTAAGTTATGATGCGATAGGTGTACCACAAGGATCCATGTTGAGGTTTAATGAGTATTTTGATATTGATGGAAAAAAATATTTTAATATCCGAAAAGTACATTGGCAAGAGCCAATGATTGTGTATTTAAGACATGACATTTAAAAGAAATCAATTTTAACATCCAAGGATTGAATATATATTGTAGAAACTTGCCGGAGCATCCACTTTTGCCTCCTGGATGTTAACTACCTTTTTTGTTTAGTGTAAAGTGGATTATTTGCTGTTCCTGTTTTACGTTGTATTCTGCTATATATGTATACATTTATATTTTGTAGTAGATGCATATGTTCATCCAATACGAGACAGGCTTTACCCCGTTCTTTCTTTCTTTCCTTTT
>BRYF01000018.1:15277812-15280312 GCA_030159135.1 Actinidia polygama
ATTCCTGAACAGGCACTGCAGTAGGTGGCGGATTGTTCGTGGTGAGGTGTTTTATTAGGCGGGCATTATTCTCGTTCATGATTCTTATTTGCTCGACGATCCCGTTCATCTCACGGTGGAGACCCTCAAGATCTAGAGTTTGGCTGATGTTTGCCACAGGATGCGCTATGTTATCTAGAGGATTTTTGGCACTTAGTTTAGGTAACAAACATCTGCGCAGGTGCATAAAAAGTTGAGAACTGTTATTCCGATAGATGGTGCCAAACTATTGCGGTAGAAATCTGGGGGCAAGCAACCAATAGTTCGAATTGCTCCTTAAGCTCGAAATTAATCTCGGGCGACCTGCACAACGAGAGCTAACATTACCAGCCAGGGCGAGGCCGCTTCAAACCCCTCCGGCGTGGAGATTAGACCAAGGCGAATAAAATAAAGGGTTATTAATCAGAGCTCTCAAAGTGAGTATGCAAGTGATTTTTCATACCTTTTGAAGTGGAGGGGAGTGGCCTTTTATAGTTGGAGGATGGAGAACCGTGCGAGGAGATCACAGAGAAATCTTCAGGTGGCTAAGTATGGAAGGAGATCCCGTGGATATCGGAGGAGAATCAGGAGGATGCCACTTGGAAGTGATACCGTGAATGTATGAGTCCGGGAGGAGATAGAGTCTCGCATTGATCTTATCTATGGAGGATCCAGCGAGATAGTAGTGGTGTAAGGCGATCAGATAATCCCCGCGAGGCTAGGCGAGCTCAACATATATTTTGAGAGAATTTGGCGACGTGATGCTAAGCGGCGATGTTCTCATCTCGGGTGATCAAGAGGGTGGAGAAATTCCCTTCATCAGTAACTACATTTACAAAGAAAGAAAACAAAATTTCATTCTTGGAGTTCAACCAGGTTTGTCACTTGTGACAAGCTTATATGGGTTGCTACCAAGATTATTCAAGCATGACTATTCAATGGCAGTAGTTTGCACTACGCACAAACAAGACAGGGTGGAAAGAAGCTCCTGAATTTCTCATCAATAATTACTGTATATCTAGTGAGTGAGGTCATATGCCTAACTAGACTCAAGAATGTACAAATTTGATTTTTTGCAGATGTGGCCGCTACTTACTAGAAAGGGAACATATGCAATTCGGTACTTATCCATAATAATTGATGATCAAAAGAAAGGCCATGATTTTTCAACACTAACCACATTGATATCGCATGATTTCATACATTAACCCTTGGAGGTGTGGATTTCTATAAAAGAGGGCTTTACTTAGGGCCATGATTCACGTGGTCCATCCAATCAAGTCCGATGATAGCCATTCGTGCGCAAAAGTCAGCTAGTGAATAAAGGCATTGTTCCTTGTACACAAATACAATGTAATGTATTTTAAAAATAATAAATGCAACCAATACATTTCAAAAATAAGTATAGAAAATTTTGTGCAATATTTTAGACTTAAGTACTGGAGGTGTACATCATTATACATGAGGACTTTACGTAGGGCCAAGGCATCTCATTTAGTAAATCCATTCAATCATATCCAACGATTAATCTAACCATACCTGTCCAAAACTAACAAAATCAACAAAGACAACGTTTCTCATACGCAAATCCTAAATAATATAATTAAAAGTAGTAAAATACTACGATAGAGGCATCATATGTATTTCTATTTATTAATCTACTTACATATGATAATCAAGGACGAATGGAAGGAGTAGTTGTCCTAAACCTACAAAAGAGAAGTCAGGTGGCCAATCGAGGACATTCCGATGCTCAAGTTTGCAATAGCACTGAAGAAGATAAATATACAAAAAATTAATGAATTGTTCTACACCTTAGTATTTGGAAGTGTTAAGATTTATGGTTTAGAGTTTTACTTGGGCCGACGCGTCCTATTAGGGTGGTCTATCTAATCAAGTCCGATAATCAATCGAGTTGGGACTCGCAAAACTAAACAAACAAGTGCAAGAAAATCAACACACCTTAAATAAAAATTTAAAATAAAAATCAAAGTATTACATAAGCACTCGTAGTATTTGTAGGTCTAGTAAATCATATATGCTTACGTGATGATATAACTTGAACGAATAAACTACTAGATCCACCGCGATGACTCCAACACAAACAAAAGCACTGTTCTAAAAAGTGGCCTAGGCGCCTAGGTGCTAGGTGGGAGCATACCGCCTCGATTAGTTGCTAGGCAGATTCATTAGGCGGCAAGCTCAATTAAGTGGCGCCTATGCGGAATTAAGTGGGTTGGAAACAAGCTTACAGAGTTTGGAGAGCTCTGTTTTTTTCGTCTCTCCATTTCAAATTTAGAGACAAGCTTACTAGGTTTGGAAACTTGGAATCTTGCGATAGAGCAGCCAGATTGTAAAGATTCGAAAAAAGAGGACCCCATTAATGCTACGTGACTAGTTGGGGGCATTCTGAACTCAAGTTAATTATAGCCTACAAGAATATATATATATAGAAAATGTAATGTACGATTTCATACCTTAA
>BRYF01000018.1:15300312-15302812 GCA_030159135.1 Actinidia polygama
GGCCCGAAAAATTACTAAATTAGGTTCGTAGTTATTAATATGTAATTTATTAAAGTAAAAGGACTTTATTTTTATAAATATAAAACTTCAGGGCTAAAAAGTATAATTTACAAAGAATATTCGCTGACGTCAACGTGCGCGTGGGACTGTTGGCGCGTGACGCGCGTGGGCCCACTCGTCGTCTACCTCTGTCAGCGCGTGGTGAGAGTAGATCTCACGCGCCGACATTCTGGAGGCGCGTGAGGGCGCGTGTGGTGCCTTATGTAATCTGTTTATATTTTAGACTCGTATCGTCGATAAGAACACATTTGTGCTATCAAAAATCGATTTTATTTAGATTTAGGGGAGGCCGAAATCTAAAATTTTGATTTTAAATTTTTAAAATTACATATAAATTATTTTTTTTTAAATCTGAGGGGGGGCCATGGCCCCCCACTGTCTCTACATAGTTTCGTCCCTGAAGACAAGAACCACGGTCGGAGCTTATGGTCGGCGGATATAGACGCGTTAAGTGATGGCCAGCTCTGTGGTAAAAATTGGGTGAGGGGCTAAAGGTGGCCCATTTACTATTTACCTAAATGCTCTGTGGTAAAAATTGGGTGAGGCCCGTGAGGGGCTAACGGTGGCCCATTTACGATTTACCTAAATGCTATACAACTAACTCGACTAACTTAGTCCCACACTACTACAGCCAATCATGGGCTTGCTGATTGAGTTTCACTAGTTTAATTGAGGAAGTTGAATCTATGGTATATTGAATTAATTTTTAATATATTTAATTTATGTCAAAAAAATTATTTTTTTTTTTGACTTTACCGGATAAAAATACTATTGCACTCTCTACATTTTTACCTATTTTCATTGCATCCACACAATTCTTACTCTCTCCAGCAACCACTACCAGAGGAAGGCCACTTTTCGGCCAGTATCCGATGATTTTTTTGACGAATTTCCAATGAACTTTCTTACGACTTCTCTAGTCGGCGGTTTTTCTGATGAATTTTCCCATAAATAACTTTTACTATTGATTCCATATATAAATTTCACTATTGGTTCAAGAAATAAATTTCACAATTCGCTTTTTTACTCTCAAAATACTAAAAAGTAAAATTTATCTCTGAAAAAAATTTACCGAAAAAAGTTATCAGAGGTTCCAGAGATAACTTTAATTATTGGTTCTACATATAAATTTCATTATTCATTTTTACTATTGAAAACTAAAACAGTGAAATTTATTCATGAAAAAGTTCATCAGAAATGTCATTGGAGGTTAGATGAAAAAGTCGCCTGAAAAATCATCACCGAAGGTTCATCGAAAAATTTTCCAACCATCGGCGACCGGTAATGGGGATGAGTTGATATTTTTTTATTAGATAATTAATAATTAAACATATTTATAATTAAAAGGATGATAATATTGTCTACACATTAAAAATTATGGACTTTTTGTTATAAAATATTATAAATCATGGACTATCGGCGATGATAGATTCGTAATCCAACTATACAAGCTACAACCACCTATGAGTGGATTATTCACTAATTCTCACTTTTTTTATTTTTTTTTTGTTTCACTCTAAGATCAATTGGACTAATTTTCTAACACAATTAATCCATGTCACCATCCTTACCATCTCCGATAACCACCATCGATGGCCGGTGACTTTTTCGGTGAACTTCCAACAACTTTTTGGTGAATTTTTTCAAAGATAAAGTTTACTATTTATTTTTCTAAAATAAATGTATTTGCAAAAAATCAAACTGTAGATTTTTACTTTTATTATTTCAAAATAATAGAACTCAACTTCTATAAATTTTACTATTTAAAATAATAAATTTACTATTTTAAATAATAAAACTTAATTGTAAACTTTTAACTACTTTTCTATCACAACAAAACTCCGACAAATAAACTTAACTGTTATTCAAATATAAAGTTAACCGATAAATCTTGCTATTCAAACAGATAAATTAAATTGTTACTAATAATACTTAATTGTTCGAATAGATAAATTTAACTGTTACAGATAAACTTAATTGTTTATAAACTTAACCGATACATTTTGCTATTGAACAAATAAACTTAACTATTCGAATATAAACTTAACCGATAAACTTAATTGTTACAAATAAACTTGATTGTTCAAACAGATAAACTTAACTACTCAAACAGATAAATTTAATTATTAAGAATAGATAAATTTAATTCTGAACTTTTAATGATTTTTTCATTCACAAAAATAAATAGATAATTTGTTCACCGTTGATTTTTTAAAAAAACAAACACCAATACATAAGAAATAAACACGTACAAAAAAATGTTCAGAGAGAGAAAGAGACTTGACACTGGTGGAGATGGCCGGTGGTGGTGGAAGGTCGTGGTGACGTTGTAGATCTTAGATCTGGAAGAGAAAAATGAAGAAAATGTGGTGGTGTTGGCAACTTCAATTACGGTGTGGTAGTAATGGCGATAATGCAGTGTGGCATCATGGCAATCAAT
>BRYF01000018.1:15440312-15442812 GCA_030159135.1 Actinidia polygama
GCCTTTGTTGACTGCGTCTGTTCATTTGAACCGGTTCAGATTTTTAAAGTGAACCGGTTCAACTGCTCCTGGCAACCTTCTGTTCTTGGTGAACCGGTTTAAAATTTTGGAATGAATCGATTCAAATCATTTTAGCTTTGAATACCTACAAAACACACACAAAACATAATAAATCAAACATCTAACAAGAATAAAGAAATTAATGTTAATCTAAGTCTAACAAAGTGTGAATTAAAAGTCTATAATTACACTTTGATGTAAGGACAAGTGAGTTGTTAAAGTATACCACATTTATGAAGTTCAGCACGAAACTCATTCGTGATATACTCACAAATATTATATGACTAAATAATACGCACAATTATGTTATACTGGGGTTTGATCATTTGTAGAAAATGGGTAAAGTGGAAAAGACCTTAGATTTATTGCGCATCAGGTAGACCCAAGTATAACGTGTGTAGTCATCTATAAAGGTAACGTAATAACGGTGTTGAGAGATAGCAATAACTGGAGACGGACTCCATATATCTGAGTGAATAAGATCAAAGGCACTAGGGACACGATGCATGCGAGGAATATAAGAGGTGCGAGTATGTTTAGACAATTCACAAAAGACACATTTAAAATCAACTTTCTGGTATGCTTTAGAGAGGGGGAAAAGCCAACGTAAATACTAAAAATTTGCATGTCCTAAACGAGAGAGGACGAAGCACTAGATGTTGACGGATCCCCAAAGTAGTATAGTCCATCACGCTCATACTCCCTACCAAAAATCTTCTTCGAAGTCGGTCTTGCAAGAAACAACGATATGGTAAGAAGACAACAACACAATTAAGGTTTTTTTGGAAGACGGCTAACATAAAGAAGATTATAAGCAAAATTCAGAACATAATAAATTGAGAAAAGAGTAATATCTAAGGGTAACTAGGCATCACCCTAACTACGAATGAGAATAGATGATCCATCAACAATACAAACGGACTGATTAATTTGAGTCTGAAGTTGATTGAGATCAGGTAACTCAGCCTGCATTGGAGCTGAGTAGCTGCGTAGAGTGGGCTGGTGTGGCTGCGCAGGTAGGGCTGCGTTGGGTTGCGCTGCTCTGGACGATGGCTGCGCTGCTCTGGGCTGCACGCACTGGACAGCACTGGATTGCGCGAGACTACGTTGTCTTGTGCATCGATGGTTGAGCAGGGATGGGACTACACTGGACTGCGCTGCACTGGATGGCATAAGAGTTGTTTGGCTTCGATGGATAGGATGATTGGTTGTGTATGGCTGTGCAAGGAGGATGTAACGCACGACCTGGAGGCTTGGACTGCGTGAGCATGGTTGGACTGTGCTGCAATTGCTTGGGCTTATGTGAATGCCTGCGCGAGGCTGTATGGCTACAACACAACAACTATGCAAGGACTGCGCGATGGATGAGAAATGTTGTGTAGTTGTGCTAAGTGACGTGCAGGACTATGCTAGTGCAGCATGAGGATACTGTGCAAGGCTGCATTAGAGTAGGCTGTGCACTGGACTGGGCTGCGTAGGGCTGCTGTGCACTGGATTGGTGGATGCGGGTGCACTGGACTGAGCTGTAGGGTTGTTGGGTACTGGACTAGTTGCTGCAAGTGCACTGGATTGGTTTGCACGGGGCTGTGCAGAGTTGCTGGCGTGCTGGGATGCACAAGGGCAGGGGCAGGGGTAGTTGGTCTGGTGACTAGAGTGGTGGCTGCACAGGGGCAGAGGCTAATGGCTAGGGTTGTTTAGATGGCTGCATAAGGGCAAGGGCTAATGGCTCGATTTTAGACAGCTGTTGGGCTGCAGTTGGTGTTTGCTGGCTGCTGTGAAGGAAATGTTGAAGGCTAGGGTTTAAAGTTAGGTTGACTCTGATATCGAATATAAAAATTATGAAAAATTTAATTTTATTACTAAAACTTCACCCAATATATAATATAAATTATAATTTAAATAAGAAAAATTAATAAAGAAAAGTTAACATAACTTATTATAAAAGACTAATTAAAAAAAATTTAGATTAAAGAATAAAATCTCTTAATTTCAACACGAGAAAATCTAGCGAGAAAATATCTTTTGGGGAATAGATCGAAAACTTGCACTTGAACTCTCTCTCTCTCTCTCTCCGTGCTGGATTTCGGCTGGTAACTCTCTCTCTCTCTCTCTCTCCGTGCTGGATTTCGGCTGGTAACTCTCTCTCTCTCTCTCTCTCTCTCCACCTGAACAACATATCTGGAAATTTAAATATATCTCAATTTCGATGTCATTATTGCTTCGGAAATTTAAATAGCCTGTAGTTAATTTTTGCTACTCTGTTGTTTATAAAAACCTAATGATATTGTTCTAAATTTGTTTTGTTCTCTCTCTCTCTTTTTTTTTCTTTTGTTTTTTAAAGATTCAGATGCTCAGTTTGAGGTACTGCCCAGCTATTTTTGCTAGGAGATTGGAATCGTTCGAGTTTCCGAGGAAGAGTAGCAGCACTGTTGTGAGCTTC
>BRYF01000018.1:15450312-15455312 GCA_030159135.1 Actinidia polygama
TCATTTGGTAGGAATTTCTTTACTCCATTTATATGTCTATTTGCTAGATAATCTAGTTTATATTTTTTACTCATATTAAATCAAAATTTAAAGTATTGTTGTTAATTTTATGGAGTTAATATTATAGAAAATTAATTTCTTGTTAATTAGATGTTAAATGAGCATGTACTTAGTTTGGATATGATTATTGTGGGTGATGTGAGTGAAAGCCTAATTTACATGATTTTAGAATTTTAATTATGAGGTTGTTGTAGTCAAATTTTATATATGTGTAGAGATGAGATTTATGAAAGAAAATTGGTAGAGAAAAATATATATTCGGGCTTGTAGCCTGTGTGTCTTGTAAACATTCAAGACATTGGCCAAAGGGGGTATACGGGCCCCTCCAATCTTGATTGAGAAACTGCGAAATTTAATTATCTATCGTCAACGGGCCGAGGCAGAGGAAGTACTTACCCAAAATTTTCACATGTTGTAGATATTATTTATATTATTGGATCACTATTGTTGTGGTATTACTCTAAATGAATGAATGAAAAAATATGATTATTTAGTTTGACATTTGTCGTGTTAATTATTTTATATGGTATCATGCATGAATAGGTACCACTACAATTACACATGCCACCACTTATGTATTCAAATATAGTAGAAGATTTTTCTACTGAGTTATATACTCATCTCATTGTTATAAATATTTTTCAGATACAGGTAAAGGACATTGAAGAATTATAGTTATTTTGATGGTTACATGATGTGGGTGACATCCATTTTGTATCATGTTGGATGTATATTCAGAAAAATTATTTTGATAATTATATATTACTTTTTTGTATCATCATTTATTTTTGGCAATGTAAATGTAGATTTTAATTATTTTGATATGACTATAAACTTACTAATCCTTCAGATACCTAGCTACCTTAATTTATCATGTTGTGGATGCTTGCTTATTGGGTAATGGGTAATGACCATTGAGGTATTTGATTTTAGAAGTTATTATGATATTTTTAGAAATATTCGTACAAGAACTCTACTATTCTAGAAATTGCTATGTTCTCTAGGTGGGACCATCCTCTAGTTTAATTTATTTGTTTTATTAAAGAATTATTAGTTTATCTTTTTATAAAAATCTAGGGTGTGACAAGTTTGGTCATGCCTTAGCGAAAATCTGCTATTTTTGGTATGCTCATAGCGCAAATTGTGATTTTCTTCGACCTTGTCTTGTAATTCTCAAGCCAAATGCTTGGGCAGTGCTACGATTTAGCCTCGCATTTTTAAGACATCTTAAACTCGTGCTTAAGAAAATGGGAAGTTCTTTCCCAACATAAGTTGTTCTTGAAAAAAAGGGCGTTAAAAAGTTCAAAAACTAGTGATTTCTTGTAAAATTGAGGAAAACGTTTAATTTAGATAATAAAGAAAAACATAATTTTTAAGTAAGAGTGTTTTACAAGTGAATTTGATAAACATACCAGCTCAATTAAGAAAATTACATTTCACTAGTAATACTTCCTCTGGTTGTTGGAATTCCAAGGTCTCAAAACCTGTTTGCCCTCGGGATCTATGAGATAGTAAGCGTCCTTACCGGCGAGCTTTACTATCTTGTAAGGTCCTTCCCAATTGGGGCCAAGCTTCCTATTTTCCGAGTCCTTGGTGTTTCCAATAACTTTTCTCAAAATGAGATCTCCAACAAAAAATTATCTATGTTGGACCTTCTGATTGTATGTCTTGACCAATTGCTTCTGGTAGTCATCCATTCATATCAGTACATTTTCTCTTCATTCATCAACAAGGTCGAGGTCCCAAGCTAAGACGTTCTCATTGTGACTAATGTCGTATGCCTCAGTCTGTATTGTGGGCAAATCGACTTCCAACGGGATTACAGCTTCGAATCCAAAAGCCAGAGCATAAGGCGTTTCGTTCGTTAATTTCCACTGTGTGGTCTGATAGGCCTACAAAACGCTTAGCAGTTCCTCGAACCATTTTCATTTGGCTTTCTTAAGCCTCTTCTTGATATCGTTCATGATTATTTTGTTTGTGGCCTCGGCTTTCCCGTTGCCCTGCAGGTAGCTCGGCGTTGAATTGTAGAACTCAATCTTCAATTGCCCCAACAAGTCTTTGACCTTTTGTCCTATGTTTTGTGTGCCGTTGTTTGACACAAATACCCTGGGGATGCCAAATTTGGACATAATATTTCTAGGAATGAATCTGATTACGTCCGTATTTCTGATCTAGGTAGTGATTTGGCCTCTAGACATTTCATAAAGTAATCCGTTACTGCTAACAAAATTTCTTGTTCCTTGGAGCTCGGGGCAGGACCCCACGATGTTCATTTCTCATTGGGCAAAGGGCCACGGACTGGTGAGAGGGGTCAAGTCCCTTGCTGGATGATGAATCAGGGGGGAGAAGAGCTGGCACTTGATACACATGCGAAGATACACTTGAGTGTCTTTTTGCATGAATGGATACCAGTATCCCTGAGTTAGGGCTCGGTGAGCCAATGATCTTCCCCCTGAGTGTAGCCCGCAAATGCCTTCGTGAATTTCAAAAATGACATCTTCGACTAGGTTTGAGTAGACGCACAGTAGGTAGGGTCTCAAATACGATCTTTTGTACCAGTCCCCGATGGGAGAGATTCAGAACCATGATGTCTTTATCCAAAGTTTGTGCGCCTCTCTCTTGTCTTCTAGTAGTTTGTCATGTTGTATAAAATTTACAATTAGGTCCGTTCAACCTCTGTTTGTGCCTTTTAAGTATCGCGAACACTTCGGTCAGGTTTAACCACCATATCATCGATGTATGCATCTATGGTTTTACCGATGATTGACTCAAAAATTTTAGTGATTATTCTCTGAAATGTGGCTCCAACATTTTTTAGCCCAAAATGCATGACCTTGTAGCAGAATAAGGCGCGCGGTGTGTGTGTGTTTGTGTGTGTGTGTGTGAAGGCAGTCTTCTCTTGGTCGAGCTCGTGCATAGCTATTTGATGGTAACCTCGGTAAGCGTCCAGGAACCTCATCCGAGCATGACCTGAAGTTGAATCCACCAACTGGTCAATCTTTGGCAAAGGAAAGCAGTCTTTTGGACAAGCCTGGTTAAGGCTTGTGAAGTCGACGTAGACTCTGCACTTGCTAGTCTTCTTTATTGTACTCACCTCTTTTAGCTTCTCAATCTCTTCTATCACTGTTTTCACATGCTCGATCGCAGACCTTCTTCCTCTTTGTTTCACTGGTCGGGCTTTTGGGAGAACGTTCAATTCGTGTTTGATGAAATTGAGGTCTATCCTAGGCATCTCATAGGGTGTCCATGCAAAGACCTCGATATTCGCTGTGAGAAACTAGATGAGCTCGGTTCTCTCTCGTTCCTCCCGGTTTGCACCAGTAAAAAAAAAGATGATCCGAGCTTGGCTCATCCAATTTATAGCATAGCAGGTCATCCACGAACTTAGCCTCAGGATCCCTTTTGACGTCCTCCAAAACCTCACGATCTTTCTCGATCAATTGCACCTCTTTCATGGCTGCCTTGGTAGAGATCATAGCGAGGTAACATTTTTTGGCTGCCACCTGATCTCCATAAAGGGTCTCCTCGCATCGGGGGTGGCAAATTTGATGACTTGGTGCAATATGGGTGTCACTCCCTTCATCCTATGCAACTAATCTCGGTCAACGATCGCATTATATGGGGAAGGTATATCAACTAAGATGAACTCTGTCACCAGCTCTTGGGAACTAACACGGATTTTGAGAGTTACAGTTCCCAAAGGCCAGTGAGACTGAGTATTAAAACCAATCAGAGGGGCTCGGGAGGGTTTTAAGTCTGATTTTGATAGTTTAAGTTATTTGAAGAGGTCATAGTACATCACCTTGACAGAGCTTCCCGTGTCTACTAAGATCTTTTTCACATTGTAATTGTTGATCTTAAGTTGAATGACCATTTGGTCAGCATAGGGGTGTTGGACCCTTTCCAGGTTGAGTTTGAAAAACATGATGCTTCCTGGTTCGGATATTGTTTGCCTCGACTTCTTAGTCGTTGATTGGACTGACAGAACCTCATTCATTTGTTTGATTATGCGCTCTCCCCGAATCCTATTCTTAAGATTGAGGTGATTTGTGCCCCCTATCATGTGAATGATCCCCAAGGAGAAGTCTTCTTCCAGGGTGTTGTTTATTTCTTTGTTGCTTCGGTCAAACTTGGGGTTCGATTTGGCCTCAGCTTCCTCTACTATGGACTTTTCTTGGTTAACGTACTCTTTTAAGTGTCCATACCGAACGAGCTGATTAAGGAAAGTCTTTAGAGATTGACAATTCTCGATTATGTGCCACTTTTCCTCATGATAGGAACACTTTCACCATTGATTGTGCCTTTTAGGGTCCCCCTCCTATGGGGTCGGACTTCCTGAAGTATAGCTTCTGTCGAATTAGGGTGAGGAGCTTATAGATTGATTTCTTGAAAATCACATTAATCCATTGTCTTGCCTAGTTCTCATGATCTGCCGAGCCTTCCTTTCGTTTTTTGAACTGCCCTTTGCCCCAAGGGGTTGTGCTTGTATTTCGTTTTGCTTGTCGGACGTCATCCACCAGTCGAGCAAACATTTCAAATTTGAACAGAGATCCTGAAATCGGTTAGAGGGTTGAGCATTGGTCTTCCTAAAATCTTTTGCCAGGAGTTAGCCTGAGCTTGTAATTGGCTACTACTAACTCCTTTGAATATTCTGCAATCTTGTTATAAGTCTCCCAATAACACTTGCTGTAGTTGCAGAGTGATTCGTTCTTTGCCCTTCTTGAGTGTGAAAAGAGAGCCAACACCGAACTGAGCTATGAAAGACTTGATTAGCTGGTAAAAGCTCCTAATTGATCATGTGGGCAGCGGGTTGAACCACTTTAACTCGAGATCCCCTAGGTTCGATGGGAACACCTGGCACATTAATGTGTCCAAGTGATTCCAAAGGACCATCATTTGTTTGACGTGGCTAATGTGGGATTTCGGGTCTGACTTCCTAT
>BRYF01000018.1:15487812-15497812 GCA_030159135.1 Actinidia polygama
CAACTTGAGCATTCCTTTCCGTGGGAATACAATTCGAGATACAAAATATTTAGGAAGCTAAAGAAGTACAAAAAACACAAGGACCCGAATGGAATATGCTTTAGTTTGTGCTTCATCAGTTCTACCGCCTACAACTAAGTGCAGGTTGTTTTTCAGCAGGAATCCAAGTTGTTCTCATGGAAAAATATGAAAATTAATATTCATTGGAAGAAAGTTTAACCAGATCTCTTTCTTTTATTTTATAGGATAAATTTCACTAACCAACCTCCTCTGAGATTTTTGATAATTTCAGATCCCTCCCCTCTAGTTTCAGAAATAGCATTACCCTCCCTTACTTTTGAAATTAATGTCAAGATTTTCTCGCAGAGCTAATTTTTGTACTAAAATGACAAGATTACCCTTTAATTTAGGGCTTTCAATTTTTTTCTCAGTACAACAATTCAAATAAACAAATATTTTCTCTTTTTTATGATTTTTTTTTGATAACAAAACCTATTTTTTAAGTATGTTTAGATTAGAAGCACTAAAAAAGTAAAATATTTAGATTATTTTTTTTAAAAAAAATATTGATAAGAAAGTTTAATTTTTTAATACATTTTCATTGTACTTAAAAAGTAAAGTATTTAGATCAATTATTTTTTTAAAAAATACTTATTGAGAAAAAATAAAAATAAATTTGCTTACAAATAAATGGTGTTTTGAAAAAAAGAGATAATATTTATTTATTTTAATGGGTGTACTGAGAAAAAAAGTTTGGAAGCCCTAAATTAAAGGGAAAGTTTATCATTTTTGCACAAAAATTAGCGGAAAATCTTGACATTATTTTCAAAGTAAGAGAGATTAGTGCTATTTTTTAAACTATAGGGGAGGTGGCTGTATTTATCAGAAACCTCAAGAGAGGTCAGTGAAATTTACCCTATTTTATATAATTGCCTCTGTTTATTTGATAATAATAATAATCTACTGTTTCTCATTGTTAGAAATCTAAGAATGGGTCATTAAGAAACTTTGCTTTATTCGCTATTAATACTACCCAATTGAGAAACCTTTCTCCTCACCTCAATGGTCTCTATCAGATGTGTATCCATTTTTATTGCAAGTGAAGAGTTTTCAACATATCGTCAACCTAAGGAAAGTGAAGAACCCCTAGCAAATTTTCTGAAGGGGTATCCCTTTGTTTTACTCTCTCTTTCCTTAGAAGTACTGACAATCTAAATGTAATAATTAAGAAATATTGATATTCTATGGACTCCTTGGACCTTTGACTAATAGGGCGATAAACCACCTTCAACATTTTCATAAATCAGAATGAGATTGACAATTCAAGAAATAGTATGCTGTTGACACTTTTTGAATACTGCTTAATGTGAGGAAATGAATCCATAATTGGACAAAGGCTTGTAGAGTTGAGTAGTTGAACTCATAAATTACACAAATTGAATCTTGGTTCATATATTGCTGGTCTTTTTCTTATATTTTTCATATTTCCAAGTTCTTTTGATCATTTTTTCTTGGTTGATCTATAGCTTGTCTTTTTTCTTGCGATTGTTAATATTTCTATCTATTGTTATGCTGATGATTGATGTACTACATATTTTATGAGCAGAGGCTGTTGCTGATGCAAACAGAGCAATTGAGTTGGACCCTTCAATGTCCAAAGCATATGTGCGTAAAGGGTTAGTTTACCTGTACTATATTAAGTATCTCCAAAATTTGTTTGGCATAACTTATGTGTCTATTTATTGGCCTCTTCAATGTTAAAAGCATATCTGCAGGTACTTTTCGGGGTCTTTTGAATTCCTGGCACTTAGATGGTCTATACATTGATGTTGATTTCTGTTTTTATTTTTTATTTTTACTGTTTGCCATTTCTTGGAACTTGCAAAGCGATCTTTGTAGTGTATGTGATACACTGGCATATAACCATGAGGAGTATGCACCATCTGGTAAACTACTTGTTTCCTGGAGGTGTATTTTCTTGAGTGTAGTTTGGTTGATGGGGTTAAGAACTCATGAATTGCTGAGAAGGATGATGAGTCCATATTGTGTGATGTAGCTTCTTTGGCATGAAAGGAATAATATACGTTTGGATGGTATTGAAAATCCGTTGTATAGAATTAAGAGCTTAATGATCTCCTTTTAGTGTAGTTAGGAGTTGAAGGAATGTTCTTCTCTTGATCAATTCCTAGATTTTGTTGATCTTGTTGGTACACACGGAAGTGTATTGGGCCTTTTTTGCATGGGTGACCTTTTTCTTGTATATGGGTGGCATTCCTTAATGCCTTTTATTTATGATAGTTACTTATTTATCACAAAACAAGAACTCTCGAATTGCTGAGATGGATTCCTGTCATCTATACATATATCTTATGCTGTATTGGTCATTCCTTTTTTTCTTATAGGAATATATGAATATGTTGATTTACATAGTTGGTCATTGCTTGGTTAGCTATGGGGTTCTGGTGAAAGTTTTTGTAGGATTGCACATCATCACTGTGGAACCCAAGTGGTGATGGGACATGTCACTGTTAATTAGTTGCGTATTCGACATTGTACGCCTGTCAACATTCCTGTCATCTTGATGTTTATGATCCTTTTCTGTTGATTACTATCTATATGACCTAGTGCCAATATCATCTTCGCATCACTGGTTGTTTCTACTTTGGATCACATGTTATTTTTCCACAGTTCCCTTTTTACAAAATTCCTCTAATATTTTCATTATTTCCTGGTTTCTTCTTGCAGCACTGCGTGCATCAAGCTTGAAGAATATCCGACTGCTAAGGTTGCTCTGGAAGCGGGTGCTTCTTTGGCTCTGGGAGATTTGAGATTCTCTAATTTAATCAAAGAATATCACAAGCGCATTGCAGGTACTTCTTTGCCTATCTCTAGACCTTTTGTTGCCAAAAAATTACTTAAAAGTTTCTAAGCCAAAGCATGTGGATCACGAGCAGAACTATGTGAAACTTCCCCTTCCTGGCAGGGGTATGGGGCGCTGCAGACGAAAGTTCAACTCCCAACTAATACATTGAAGAAGCATATGGTGTGGATCATTCTCATTTTTAGGATGACATTATGTGGCCTCCCAAGTCATCCATTTTCTCTCTGTTTCTCTCTGCTCAAATATATATTTGTTGTAGGGTTTGATGAGAATACTCTCGGTACAGAATGATCACCATTAAACACAAGTCACTGTTCATGAAGATAAATGAGAAGATTTTGATGCTAGAATGTCATTGGTTTCAGCATATAAAATCAGATCTTGAAGATGACAATGAAACACACAGTACTCTTTAACATTTTACGCTTGATGGAATCAGAAAAATTATGATTGTGAAATATTTGATATGCTCTTAGGTGGTGGATTCTTTAAATGGTTTATTACCTACTTTATTTGTGAGACTCCTGACATTTCCTATGGATAGGTATGACAGCAATTTTTGGGGAGGAATTATTGGAGTGTTGTTGTCGCTAAGAATGAATGGTCAACTTCTTCTTCTTCTTCTTCTTCTTCTTCTTTTATGGGAGTTTTGTTGTAGCTAAGATTCTTCTTCTTCTCTAACTTTCTTGTCTGATTGGTTGGTTTTGCATGCGCAATCAGAGGAAATATGTGAGCCACTCAATCAAGTTTCAGATCAAACTCCAACTAGCATTGTGGTTCCTCCTACTTCTGAAGTGATGGATATAACTGTTGGAAATACAAAAAATGCTCAGTTAGTGGCATCATCAACCAAACCAAAATACAGGTTGTGGCTACTTATGTGTTTACTTGATGTTTGCAATTCATATGCTATTTGCAATTCATATGCTAAGGAATTCAGTATACGAAATGTTTGGTCACACTTTTCTGTTGCATGTTTTGAGTTCTCAAAGATGCTTGGGAGGCTTCATGCTTTAGCAATGTGTGATATGTTAAAGCTATGACCATGAGTTACTAATATGTGATGTGTTAGAGCTGAGTTATTAAACAGTCTTCACAAAATGAGGACATAGTTGTCCTCTGCTGTTATAGATATTATTGCTAATCTGATGAACAATCCTTCTCCAGACATGAATTCTACCAGAAACCAGGGGAAGTGAGTTGTTACTTTATTTGCAAAGGGTGTACCAGCTGAAAGTATTTCTGTTGATTTTGGTGAACAAATAGTACCTTGACATCTTTCAGTAATTTCCTTATTTATACTCATTTCATTTCACATTTTGGTTCTTTAAACTTTTTGGTAGAAAACCGATTATATGTGAACATGTGTTTTACTTGCTCTCTCTCTTCTTTGGTTGCTTCACAGCTGAGCGTTACTATTGATTTACCTGGTGAAGATGCATACACTTTTCAATCTCGGTTCTTTGGAAAGGTAAGGCACAAATTAATGTTATTACCTGTTGGTTCTTGCTTGAACACTGTTGGATCGTAATTGTATTTATTGAATATAGTGTTGAAAGCTTTGATGCCTGGAAAGATGTCAAAACTCAAAAACAATATTTCTTATAACTTGAAATCAGAATTAGTCTGTGTAGCAAGTATACAATGTGATATTTCCAAATACTAATCTTTAGATGATCTGAAATTTTTGCAGCAGATGATCTTCTGCTTCATACATTGATAGAGTTGCTCTCTAGATGCGAGCCCTTCTTCTTTTTCTTCTTCTTCTTCATCATCTTTTTGCTGCGCTGAACATCATCCTTTAGCTTTCAAAAGAAATAAACACTTGGGTACAAAATTCTGAAAAGAGTGCTGCTATTAGGTCCAAAAAGACTCGTCTGTCTCCTCTTTCGATGATTTTCTCCCATCATCTTTGTTATTATAGGAAATAATTGCATGAGCAAAGTCAATACATATTACATATCTTGCATGCTCTTCCAGCTGACAAGAAGAGGTAGGAAATAAAAAGAAGAATACTGACAATTGTAACAAGTTAAAGACTTGTTATAGGAATCAATCGAAGGGAATGGGGGAGAGAGGTGTGAGAAATAAACTTTTCTCTCTCTGGAATGCATTTGACTTGTTTTGTTTGATGAGAACGATGTGTAACCTTTGATGTGGTTAAGCCAAGTTGGCTTGCAACTTGTGTCTGGTGACTCACTTGAACAACCAGAAAACTCAATTGGACCCTATATCATTTTCCTTCCTAAAAAGAGAGACCAGTATAGATGGACAAAAATTATAGTGTTTTGTTTGGACATGGTTTTGTCTAATTCTATGCCTCCTTTTCTTCTTGTACTCTTGCACGATAAACAGATAGTACCTGCAAAATGTAAGCATGACGTACTGCCTACAAAGATTGAAATCCGACTTGCAAAAGCTGAAGCTATACATTGGACGTCTCTTCAATTCAGCAAGGAAAACACTGTTCCTCAGAGTACTAATGTATCATCAGGTAGGTTGACTTGCTTGTGTAAAGTGGTTATGTCAACCTAGTGTTCTCCAGCTTTAATTATGGAAAGAATGAGAGATAAATATTGGATGGAATACAAATTCACTAGCATCTGGGCATACGAGCTGCATGTGCAAGTGATGGGAAAAGGGAGAAAAACATAGCTTCTAGTTTTGGGGCTTTTGTACATTTGCTTCTTGATTTCCTTTTCAATCTTTGTATCGGCAAAATATTTCATAGGGGAGAGGAATCCATTTTCCATATAGTAACCATAACTAATTTGTATCAATCCACTTTCTTATCTATTTCCTTAACCTACTGTCACTACTCTCTCTCCCAAAACTCATCTTCTTCCTCAATAGCATTAGCTGCCTACTTTTCTTTTTAATTTTCTCATTAGATAGTTATTTGAAATGGAATTGTTTAAAGTTCCAAATATAAATATTGGCACAGCTTCATTTTTGCAAGATTAGGGTATTAGTCAATTCTCACTTTGCCCCTTGAACTTTAATTGTTCCAATTTGGTCCTTCATTTATTTATTATTTGGGGAAAATTGGTCCAGACCTCCAAATGGTGACTTCATTGTTAACAAAAAAACGCCAAATGTCACCAAATTGAAAAAGTTGGTTTAAAAGATCAATTTGAAAATGTTTTAAGGGCAAATTGAGAATTGAGTAATTTTTTATGGGCATAAAGTGGAAGTTAGACACTCTTTTAGATGTTTAAATTACCTGACACTCAGAACACTTGGGTAAGGTATGAGATACGTGTCCAAACATTCACCTCCTAAACATATGTAGAGTTTACCATAGAATTATGCATAAAATTCGTAACACAATTGTAATGCTCTATGACACTTTGTAAATACTATTTACCCAAGACAATAAAATAAATATATTTACGAATATGAATATTTTGCCATGTCCTATGTCCTTGACATAGGAATTAAATGAATCAAATGCATAGGCGCAATACTCGCACTCGACACCTGTACCCGAGTTCATGTTAGTTGACAAGTGCCACAAAGGTGAAAAATAAAAGTAAAAGAATCTTGGACACTCCTAACTTTGGTTTAAAAGATCCGATGTAAGACTAATTGTTTTTAGCCTGTCAACTATATGTTGTTAGATATCTGTTCAAATCCCAGGTTGCTGTCCTATTTGAAACTCTGTTACTTGTTGTATCTAGTCCTGTTGCTTTCTGGAAGATGTTTATTTTCTCTGTGGCATTCTTTATTATTTGTTTTTTGCATGCTTTAATTATGCATGAGCTTCATGTTCATGTTTTGTTTCCTTTTGGCTTCAAGGCTAGCGTATTCTTTTATCATGCATGTTGAGTGCACCTGTACTTCAGTGTAATGTTTTCTGATGTTTTGAACATCGAGTTATAGTTGGGTTGTCATATGAAACACGTAATTAGAAAATGTTTCTTAGCTTGAAGATCTTGGTACCAGATCACTTCTTTTGTGTGCTATTCATTATCTTTTCTCACATTGTCTGCTTCTTCATTTTGTAGGGACTCAAAGACCCGCTTATCCTTCCTCAAAACCAAGAAGAGTAGATTGGGATAAACTGGAAGCTCAAATGAAAAAAGAGGTATGCCCGAAATGGCATTGTTCCTCGTGTTCCAATGCCTGAGTCTGAGTTAGATCCATCAAAGAGTGAAAATTTTAAGTTCATTTTGGGTGTGATTCAAGAGGGTTTTTGTGTCACGAGAAAGACGAAGCGTTGGATGGAGATGCAGCTCTGAACAAATTTTTCCAGGGCATATATCAAGATGCTGATGAGGACACAAGAAGAGCCATGAGAAAATCTTTTGTAAGACTGACAATCACGTTATGTTTTGAACCTTTTTGTGCAACAGTTTGTGCCTGGTGTGCAACTTCTCACACCGTATGATATGGACCGTGTTTGGATTAAGCATTTGTTGGAGGAAAAGGTAAAGGAGACAGAAAAGTTAATGGATCCAACAGTTCAGAACTTAAGATTTAATCTTTTTCCCTTGCGTTTCTTTTCCCTCGACAAATTTCTCTCTAAATCCTTGATCCGAATACAGCCATAGCGGAAAATTTGAGAAACGTAACCTTGTTATCCCCTATTTTCCCGTGTTACTTAGTTGTTCCCATCTTCAATTAGTAGAGCTAGTAATATTGTTTTTTGTCCGGTAATCTTGTAGATTGAGTCAAACGGGACAGTGCTATCCACAAACTGGAAAGAAGTGGGCTCAAAGATGGTGGAAGGAAGCCCTCCAGATGGTATGGAATTGAAGAAATGGGAATACTGAACTCTTGCACCGGTTGGGATTCATTGGAGTTTTCGGGGGGTAATTTTCTCTGTTTGCTTTCGGTTTTGTCCACAGTTTTGCTGAAATTGAAAATTTTATATAAACCCATAAGTTTTGATATGCTGAAATGACTCGTGAGAACCGCATTAGACTTTGCATCAAGTTGGTGTTGAATACATCCCCAAGCAGTGCAGATCTCTTATGTTTGTGAACAGTTCTTTGGTGTTTCTGTATATGAAAACATTTGCCTGTTTCACCGCACTTGCATATAATCCACGTAGTATTTTTCTTTTTCTTCGACAGCTGAATAATTTGCAAGTTTGCTTTTCTTGTATCATGCATGATGGTAGTAAAACATTATAGCCTATTTCGATGATTGGATTTTGTTGTACGCTTAAACCGTGTATATCGGGGCTCTCTTCTTGTGTGACTTGTAATTGCAATACCTAGGCGATGGAAGTTCGTTGATCCACTCAGTGCTTAGTGAGGGTTTACATATGATTGAATATGCCTTTTACAGTGTCTTTTTCCCCCTTTCTTGGTGTGAATGGCTTTTCCGGTGTTGAGCATGCGTTGTTGTGTACACCGTTAGCATTGAAAAAATGTATCTTTTCAGTCGGTGCAATGGTGCATCAATAGGGTTTGCAGGTCCATTTTCTTTAGTAAAAGGGAAAACTAAAGGCAACTTTGCTTCATTCTGGAAGGAACGAAAGATTTGCCAAAGTATCTTAACTAAAAGTTGGCTTATCTACTTTGGTCCTTGTACTTGTAATTCCGTCCCAAAAGTTTAGTTTGCGTTTGAAACCCTTTACCCTTTCCTTTGAGAGAAGGGCACTTGCAGGTCCTTCCAGGAGTCTCGGATAAAGTAATCAACTTTTATTGGGTTAGCCACATGTTTCTAGCGATTCACATGGCATCAACACGGGATGGAGTGATTGAACTGAGACTACAATGTGAGAGTTGATATTGACACCTGCTTTAGCTTCAGCTCAAACCACCCACCGGTAGTATCCCTTTCCTAGTTCGGGATGCAAATCTATGCTCCTACTCAAAGCATCTGGTACTTCGATGAAGGAAAGCGCCCTTTCTTTCACTTGTCTTCTTTGTCCCCTTGATCGATAGGTCTTAGCCAACCCCTTTTGCCTGTCCCACGGATTTTGCTTGGGAGACCATGGCAATAGGATCGAAAGGCGATCCACAAGGGGGAAAGGAGAATGGTTCTTTTCCTTCCGATCAGCCCGCATTTGGGCTTTCTATCTGGATCTCTACCATCTTTCTCTCCTCTTCCCCTTTGTATTCCACCATGACTAAGCAGAAAACACCCGCTCAAACATAAGTAGAAAGTCTAAAGATAGGAATGACAAATTCATGCTTCCATTCTCAATCTGTTAGGGGGGTTTGGATCTGAGAGCCGGCACTCTGTTTCACATTAATCAGTCCGATGTGCAGCCCAGCACACAAACCTGTCGAGTGCTTCGAGGCACATAATCCAGAACCTGGTCGATAAACATCTGCTCTATTTCCGGACAGAAGAAGAAAGTGCATCCATCCCGCTAAAGGAACTGTTTTCCAAACTCAAGCTCGCAGTCAACAATCAGAGTCGTGACAGCAGTGGAATCCCTTACAGAGGAGGTTCGAACCATCACAACGCCCAGGACCAGAGTCAGGTTGCAGTCATAAGAGGACGACTTGCGCGAGATCGATATGCTCTACAAGGGAATAAGTCCGTCCCAATCTCAGAAACAAAGACTTACTATGGGATTGGGATTATTCCCTTCAGAAGGAAGCTGCTGAGCACTCTCTCCTCTCCCCTCTGGATTTCAATGAGGTAGGATCTCAGTCTTCTAGGTAGGGACGTGGTTGAATTTGGGAGTTAAAAATGAATGAGAATTTCTTGCAGTAAGGGTAGCAGGAAGTCCTGCTGCCTTATAGATGTAACAGTCTTTGAATGACCATTTGTTAGAAATTACTGGATATAATTTAAGGATGATTTATTAGGTGTAGAAATGGCAGCCTTTGAGTGGACACTTGTTAGAAATTAATAACACAATAAGTGTTTTCTTAAATTCTATCTATTAATTTTTAATAAGTGACCATTCAAAAGCTGTCACCTCTACAAGGCAGCAGAATTTTCTGCTGCCCTTGCTGCAGGAAATCCTCATTCGTTAAAAATATGCAACCCGACGGTTAAGAGGTTCTACAGGATGAACATGATTCGTTATATAATCCAAATACCTTGGGCGATTGGTATTTGGAATCCCATGTGTTGGGATTTGTTGGTTTTTACCATTTTCCCCCTTGAGCTATACTTTGTTGGACTTTTGTTAAAATACCTTATTTTATT
>BRYF01000018.1:15537812-15540312 GCA_030159135.1 Actinidia polygama
ATAGAAGATAGAGTTATATTGATACTTAACTTAAAGTATAAGTTATTGATTGACACAATTAAACATAATTAAACACTAAATGAAATACTATTGAAAGTAAAAGGTTAAAAACTGTAATTTCTACTGAAAATACACTCTTAACAGTATTCCCCTCTGCTTTTCAAGGTAGGTGTAAAATAATTTTCTATATATATACCCCTCCTCAACACGCCCTTTACATTCACTACACAGAGTACCATTTACAAAGTACGCAAACCCAAAAAATACCTTATCATCTCTCTCTCTCTCTCTCTCTCTCTCTCTCTCTCTTTATATGGCAGAAAAGGAGCAGCCAGCAGGGCATCCATTGGCACCTACCAATGGTTATTCCCGGAGCGACGAAGAGGCGGCCAGAGCGTCCGATCGCGAGCTTCGAAACAAGAAGCGCAAGAAATGGGCAATCTATATTATAGCCTTTATTATTTTCCAAAGCGGTATCATAGCGCTTTTCACCTTGACGGTGATGAAATTTAGAACTCCCAAGTTCCGGGTGAGATCCGACAATTCATTGGAAACCATCAATGGCCAGGCATCATCGTTCAACGCGAGGCTGAGTACTCAGCTCGGGATCAAGAACACCAACTTCGGCCCCTACAAATACGGCGCCAGCACCGTCTATTTCTACTACAAGGGCACACAGGTCGGGAGCGCCATTATCCCCAAATCAAAAGCCGATTTCCGAAGAACCAAAAAGATTAAAGTCGAGGTAGATCTCACCGTCCCACCCAATCTAGCTAGCAGTTCGGAATGGGCGAGTGCCATAAGCTCTGGAGTTTTGCCTCTTACGAGCCAATCTAGATTGACTGGGAAGATAGAAATCATGTTCATATTCAAGAAGAAGAGAGCCGTCAACATGAATTGCACCATGGATCTCAACATCGCGTCGAAGCAACTCCAAAACATAAATTGCAAGTGATACTTTAATAATTAGGTTCTATGTGTTTGGATTTTGATTTCCCATCCATGTATTGTGTTTGTGTTTGATCCTATAGCTCCCCTGCTTTGGCGATTCTTTTTTTTCTTTTTCTTCTATTTGTGCTGTACTTATACAGATTGGTGCCCTTGTGAAAAACTTGTTGTCCTGAATCGATTCTTTTTCTATTGATTGCATCTGTTTAGGTTTGATGTTGTTGCAGAACAAGATTCATGTGAATTAATAACAATGGAAATTTATTTATTTGTTTCGAACCAGTCAGAAAGATGAATTCTGATAAGGACTGGATGGAAAAAAAATATCTAATTAGTGGAGGACTTCATCATCAAATATGCCTTTCAATCTTTCACCGAATCTTTATGGACTTTTCTGAAATTTCTCCAAAGAATTTGGGATCCATCAGTGGAGAGAAAGAGCACTCGTTAGAAAAGAAAGTCTCGGAGCACTCGTTAGAAAAGAAAGACCCATTACTTTTCCTGTTTGGGGGTAATGATTTGGTTTTTTAGTTAGATTTGGTTTTAGAGTTTTTTTGGTTTGTTTTTAGTAAAAAAAATTTACTATTTGATCTAAATTTTATATTTTTTGGGTTCTTATGAACGAGAGCAATCCGAAAATATAAAATATTTATCTGAATGAAAAAAAATTAATAAAGACTAATTTTTTTTAGATGATTTAGTAGTAAAAAAGAAAAAGAAAATAAAAAATTTAGAAAATTCAACCGTTCAGGATTATCAGATAATGAAAAAGTTAAAAGATTCAACCGTTCAGGACCATTAGATCAGCTAATTATTATTTTTTTTCTTTTCATATTTTCTCTCTAAATTCTTAATCCAAACACACCATAAGGTTCTAAGCCAAACTTGCCACGTAGGAATTGAAAAACTGTTGAGCTGTGTCCTGACGAAAGCAAGATTTGAACTTGTACAGTACCAAAGCCCATGGCTTTGTCACTAAACATACTATATACATAATGGGCCTTAGCCCAATGACTTCTTGTTACTTCCAAATGTAATTAGCTTCTCTCCACACATCGGAAACATCATTTTTGCGATTTTTTGATTTTGTTGTCATTAAACTGTGTTTGTATCCCGAATTTGTTGCTGAAAAAAAAATTAAATTAAAAATAAAAAAGTTTACGATCCAACCCTTGGGAACTATTGAAATTATTTATCATTTCCATTTCCATGTCATTTTTTCTCACCAAATCTTTGATCCGAACACAGACTTAATGATTTTTTAGTTTTTTAGATTTTTAGTTTTATTTTTTTTGTATTTAGTGAATTTTTTTTTGCTATTTAATAAAAAAATATACTTTTTTGGCTCTTCTTGATTAGAAGAGTACGAAAATATAAATTTTTTTATCTAATTTGAAAAAAAATCAATAACAAAGAAAAAAAAACTATTTTAACTCTCGTCAACAGGAACCGACAAAGTATAAATTTTGATCTAATAACAAAAAAAAATCATTAAAAAAAAAACTCGAATATCAAGGAACTAAAAAAATTAAAAAAAAAAAAAAAAAACAAT
>BRYF01000018.1:15580312-15582812 GCA_030159135.1 Actinidia polygama
AAGTATATTAAAAATCAAAATTTTTTATCATTTTATGCTTCTTATTAAAAGCCCAATAAACTTCCAATAGCAGAACTCTTATTATTATTATTGGAGCCTTCTTTGTCATTCCATTCTTGACTTTGAATTAAGACTTTGAATTTTCGAAAATTGAAAATGTCTACTGTGAGAAAAGGGGTGTGAAAGCGTTAACGTTCCATATGACATGGCAGATGCTTTTTCTCTTGTGGACTTTTGGTGCTCTTTGCGTTTGACTTCTGTTTTTACAAAATAATTTAGGTTCCTGCTAACTAAATACCACAAAATGACCCAAGAAAAAAATATGTTTTCAATACATATTGGGTGTATCTTAGGCTCCGTTTTGGTAATGCTTATAAGTTAAGTTTTTTTTAAGTTTTTTTTAATACATATTGGGTGTATCTTTGGCTCCGTTTTGGTAATGCTTAAAAAGCCAAGTTTTTTTTAAGTTTACTATCAAAAAAAAAAATTTTGCCTTTTTTGCTTTTATGGCTTTCCTTTAGATAAAAATAGGCTAATAAGAAAAAATAAAAAAGTAAAAAAACCAACTCTGATTGATTTTTTTGCTTATTTTAGGCAAAAAAAAATCAAAAAATTCAAATAAGCTAATTCCAAACAGAACCTTAATATTACTTACTTGCATACATTTTATACACATTTCAATCTAATATGATTAGTATTTTCCAATGTTAAGTTATTAAACCTAGAACACTCACTTGATTCAACAAATGTAAGGGAAAAAAGTGTATTGATTTGTGTTTAAATAGTTAATAGACAAAATTTTTATTTATGTGAAAAGTACTAGGAAAATGAAAATTTATCCTCCCAACCCCTTACACACGCACACGCCCCACCCCGTCCCGTCCCGCACCGCACCGCACCGCATGATTTGACTAATATTTTTTTTATTTTTTATTTTTGCCCCCAATTCTTTCTCCAAACTACAATTTTGCCATTCAACTACTTTATTCTTTTCTTTTCTTCTAATACCCTTTTATTTTTTTTATATTCTTTTTACTTTTTATTCTATTTTTTCCTTTTAACACACTTTTATTCTTTTTTTTTTCTTTTTTTTATTCTTTTTTTTCCTTTTAATACCCTTTTTTCTTTCTTTTTTCCCCACTTTTTATTATTTTTATTTTTAAATACCCTTTGATTCATTTTTTGTTACTTTTTATTATTTTTTTCTTTTGATACCTTTTTATTTTTTTATTTTTTACTTTTTATTATTATTTTTTCTTTTAATACCCTTTGATTCATTTTTTTTACTTTTTATTATTTTTTTTCTTTAATACCCTTTGATTCTTTTTTTTTCTTTTTTTAATATGATTTGATTTTTTCCCCTTTTTAGTACCATTTGATTTTTTTTTAATACCCATTGATTGGTCATAAAAATACGAAAAAAATAATAACTTTTAAGATATCAATATAGTAGTAAATTTAACATTACATAAGAACATAATTTCTAATCAATATCTCCTCCAAACTCTCATCCGAGGGCACCCGATCCTCCACCTATTATTTCTGACCACAAATTCATTCGTACTATATAACTCTCAAACCATCCTCTAGCTTCGATTGATGCATTTTGCCGCCATCACAATGGGGTGGGTGGTACAGGGTAATGAGGGCGTAAGAAAACTTGAACGAAGTGATTGCCTCTAATACGAGCAATAGCTATTTCTCGGCGCTCCTAGATCGGAACTGGAGGTGATCTCAATGGCAAGTGAGTAAAACAATCCGAATGATATGTGTTAAACGTGTGCAGTACAAGGTTGTACATTGATGCAATGAAAACTCTCAATGCCATAGAGTCCATCCAATATGCATGTGGCGCCATATGTGCGAACCAAGCAAGTGAGTGTTTACATAATTGTACTCCGGATAAAGCACATTGTACAATTCTATATTTTTCTAAATCTCTTCAATTAGGTCCATCCGTCCATGTGCCCAATTGTCTTTGCCATACCCTATTTGCGTTGCTATCACGTTGAATCCACAATGACCATCAACTTGGACGTCAATAGTGTAACTAATGAAATCCTGATAAGTCTCAGGTAATTTCTGAATGAAAGGATCGAAGATGGGTGGAGTTGGAGATTGATTTTTACGAACTCTCGAGTTTGTATCCGGTAGAGTGACCGGTGTATGGAATTGAGTTAGATGCCCCCTAGATTCTGAAGAATATGACTCTAGAATAGAAGGTATGTAGCATCTACTTTGCTCATTTTTGCCTACTAGTTGACCTCTGTATTCCGTGTTATACGCCGGGGATCGAACTGTACTATGAGATGGATCTGCCATATCGATAATCGTATTTATCATATTATCTCGCGTAAATGGATCCATCCCTTGTAACAGTTCAAAAACCTCAAATATTTATAATTTCATTCGTCTCTCGATTTGTCATAAACGCATCGAGGTATCTTTTATTAATTAATTGATCCAAGACATGTTGGATAGGATTTAGGCCACCACGTTT
>BRYF01000018.1:15697812-15700312 GCA_030159135.1 Actinidia polygama
TATACGAAAATTTTTGTATCTAATGTTGTAAAATTCATGGGATCTGTTGATCTCATAACTGATTTGATGTTAACCAAATAGCAAACAAATAATCTCATGTTTCACGCCTAAACGATTAATCTAGTCCCCACTCCCCGCCAGTGTGGATCTTATAATTGTTTTGATTTTGAGTTTTTTTATATATATATTTTAATATATTTTAATCAAAATTTTATATATTTTCAAATCTTTCTTGTTAAGAGGAACCTGAAAATATAAATATTTAGTTTAAATTTTAAAAAATATTTAAAACAAAAAATTAGAGTATTTTTTTTTCTATTTAGTTAAGTTCGTTTCAAATTAGATGAAAATTGCTACATTTAATAGTTCCTCTCGTATTTAGAATTCATAAAAGTATTAGATTTTGGTCAAATAATTAATAAAATCCAAAAAAACTATGAATCTAGTCCCCACTCCCCTAATGCGGATCTCATAATTTTTTACAACGTTTAATTAAAATTTTATGCATTTTCAGGTTACTCGTCAAGATGAACCTGAAAATATAAATATTTAATTTTAATTTAAATTTAAAAAAAAAATATTGAGGACAAAGAATTAGAGTAAATTTTTTTTTCTTTCTATTTAGTGAACTTCGTTTCAAAGTCGATGAAAATTGTTATATTTTCTAATTCCTCCCGTCAATAGAATTTATATAAGTATTAATTTCCAATCAAATAATTAATAAAATTCACTAAAAATTAAAAGATTAAAAAAAACTATGAATCTAGTCCCCACTCCCATAATGCGGATCTCATAATTTTTTACAACGTTTAATTAAAATTTTATGCATTTTCAGGTTACTCGTCAAGATAAACCTGAAAATATAAATATTTAATTTAAATTTTAAAAAAAATATTGAAGACAAAGAATTAGAGTAAAAATATTTTTTTTCTATTTAGTGAACTTCGTTTCAAAGTCGATGAAAACTGTTATATTTTCTAATTCCTCCCGTCAATAGAATTTATATAAGTATTAATTTCCAATCAAATAATTAATAAAATTCACTAAAAATTAAAAGATTAAAAAAAACTATGAATCTAGTCCCCACTCCCATAATGCGGATCTCATAATTTTTTACAACGTTTAATTAAAATTTTATGCATTTTCAGGTTACTCGTCAAGATGAACCTGAAAATATAAATATTTAATTTAAATTTTAAAAAAAATATTGAAGACAAAGAATTACAGTAAAAATATTTTTTTTCTATTTAGTGAACTTCGTTTCAAAGTCGATGAAAACTGTTATATTTTCTAATTCCTCTCGTCAATATAATTTATAAAAGTATTAAATTCCAATCAAATAATTAATAAAATTCACTAAAAATTAAAAGATTCAAAAAACCATGTAGATGCATGCAATGATGGAAAGACCTGCGAGAATATCATCCATTTTTCTATAATTTTAGATGTAATATTATTTTTTTGGTAGATTTCCCGGTTGAAAATAAATAAAAAATCACAGAAAAATCCACGTCAGTATATGGCTCAAAACCCTAGCTAGAACTGACAGTCTTCTTCCAAACACAAACCCAGCAAACTTTCCCGCAGGCTTACCTTCTCCCACGCTCTCTCGTCCTTATAGTTTTAAAAATATCAATTCTTCCCTAGAGATAGTTTTTGTGCAAAAATAATAAATTTTCTCTTTTAATTTTTTTTTATCAATACATCCTTTAAAATAAATATGATTTATAAAAAAAATAGCATTTATTTGTAAACTACTCAAATTTTATTTTATGTCAATAAGTAATTTTTTTTAAAAATAATTGATCCAAATAATTTAATTTTTAAGTATTCCAACTTAAAATTTAGTTAAATAGTTAAATTTTATTATCAATATTTTTTTTTTAAAAAATAATTTAAATATTTTACTTTTTAAGTGCCCCTAATCTCAGCATACTTAAAAAATAAATTTTATTATTATTATTATTTTAAAAAAGAGAGAATATTTATTTAGTTAATTGGTGTATTAATAAAAATTAAAAACCCTAAGTAAAAGGTTAAACATGTTTTTTTTTAATATAAAAATTAGCTTCCGAAGGAAACCTTGACATTAGTTTAAAAATAAGAGAGTTTAGTGCTATTTTTAAAACTAAAAGAAAGTGTATGTATTTTCTAAATGCTTCAGGGGAGGTCAGTGAAATTTACCCTTTACTCTCTTTTTTTGCAGGATCTCTTTTTAGTTTTTAGTTCTTACGTTCAGAATCTGTTTCTATTTTTGGCGATTTGATGGTTGCTTCTTCATTTCATAATCTGTGTTTTTCTTCGTTCTGTGTTTATATGCATAATCTGCATTTCATAAATTGTTTTCGACAAGTAAATTCATTAAATCTGTATCAATAAATTCGCATTTTACTAAGAGAATTAAAAAAAAAAAACATTGGTAGAGGCAGGAGCGAAGCCAAAATGAATGTTCAGTGAGGTTAAAATAGTCAGAATTTATGTTCAACGAGGTTAAAATTAT
>BRYF01000018.1:15762812-15767812 GCA_030159135.1 Actinidia polygama
TGAAGAGACCCTGTAAATATTTTTTTTTTTACCCCAAGCATGCATTGTGTCCTCCAAAAGGAAGAGGCACATGATTCCATCCTCTACTAACAGGCATACAATATAGTTCTGCTTCAATTCGTGTATAACAAATGATGAACCATCAATTCTTTGAAAAGTGAATAAATTACAATTTGCACTTTTGTACTTTTACGAAAATCTCATTTTGTATTATTTATTAATTGTATTAGCCAATTCCGTGTACTTTAGTTTAAGTGATAATTAGGGGTTGGCATGGGTCGGGTTGGGTCGATTCTGGATCAGATCCAAAATCGATCCGCTATTGATCGGTTTTTAATTTTTAAACTCAGAACTTACCTGACCGTCCAAAAGAACCAAACCGAACTGCTCGGGTCCAGTTTGGTTCTTCGGTTATCGGGTCGGGTCTTTAATTTTTTCTAAAATTTTTCACTCCTTTATATAGAGATAGGTAAGTGCACTGTATGCCAATATGATCGGTTCTAGGCTTTGGTTCTCGGGTCGGTTCCGGTTGGGTCGATTTTGGGTAAAAAATATTAGGGACCCGAGAACCGAACCGAACCGCTTGGGTCTATAATTTTTAAACCCGGAACAGACCCGTGGGCATGAGAGAATCGACCCAAACCGACCCAATGAGGTAGATTCGAGTGAGTCTTTTGTGCATCCCTAGTGATAATAGGGTTTTTTCGTCCATGTGTATTCAATTAAGTGACGGACGCACATTAGTAATTGATGTAAAGTCTTGCAAGGAGTTGATTGATAGAACGAAGAGTGAAGAACCAAAAGTGAAATTTAAGTAAAAGTTTAGGGTACAAAATATAATTTATCCTTTAATTAAAGTTTAAAAGTGTAAGGTTGTATTTGAATTATAGATGTGTTAGAAGAGATTATGAAAAGAAAAAAAAGGAAAAATGAAAAGATTGAGAAATATGGCAAATTTATTTTTCAAATATCTCGAGTATTTTTTTTTTCTCCGCAAATTCACGATTCAAACATACCTTAAAGTCTCAAATGAATGTCCCGCGAAACACATGCAATAATTATAACTATCTAAGTAAGATGGTGAAGTTCAAATGTATAATCTATTGCACATTCTGATATCATGCGAAAGTATTACTATAAACAATTAATTTAGATGAATTGATAATTAAAAATTTAACCGTAGAGAGAAAGAGAAACATCTGTTGCTTCAAAGAGAAGCTTTTGCATGGATAGATAATGTAATTTGATTATTTTGGTTTTCTTTTTAGTATTCTTAATCGACATATTAGATTCAGTAACCTTTTCATTAATTTGGTCTCATCAAAATCCGAGCTTTGGTGTTTGTTTTGAGTCATGTGTAGGTGTTGGCCCTTCTTTTTAGAATAGATCTATCTCGCACATATTAAGTAATTATAATCTTTATTTTGAGGGATTAATTAATTAGAGAAACATAGGGATTATGTCGAGGTTTACTTCCATTTGGTTCATCATTTGATGAAATTAAAATAATTACAAATTCTACTTTATTTATTTTTATTTCTATTATGATTAGAAAACGAATCTCCATCGGCTTCAAGACCTAACGTAATCACATTATTAGACACGATACGGGACTTGTCTTGAACCCGACATCGAGTTATCAAAAGTATTAAATCGACTTTTAATGTCTTGACAAAAATTCAAAGCTTCTGCATGCTTGATCCTTTACGTGGGATCCATTTTATGTGAGATAAAAAGTCGTCACAACATGATTCATATCCATAAATTGACTGAATTTGACTACGTCTTACCTACTATTTAGGTTGTATTTGAGTCATGTATTTGTGTGGACAAGAAAAATGATACAAAAACTAAAAAGCCGTAAATATATATTCTATACTTCATTTTTCATAGTTTGTTCTCTTGATAAATATGCTCACAAATTCATCATCCAAATAAAATTTCAAATAAAAAAAAATGATGGGGAGTACCAAAGATTGACTTTCAAAACCCTTACGAAGCTTCCTTGTTTGGAAAGTATCCACATGACAAGAACCCAACAAATACCCAAACTAAAAATGGCTCTGCTTTTAGAAAGGATACATCCAAGACATTAGATTAAAAAAATTATAAAGATTTAATTCGGCAGCAACTTAGCAACCCAAAAAAAGAACCATCCTTCACAACTATAAGAATTCTATAATGATCGTATTACCAAAAATTAACAGGATGTGACCAAGCATCTTAACAAGTATAATATTTTCTAGTATGTTGGCCACAAATTTGGGTCACAAGATTCAACTTTTCGGGAAAATAAAATAAAATTGGTGGATCTTATTTTAGGGCTGATAAATGAGTCAAATAGTACATTATTCAAGTTTAATTTGAAAACTTATCGAGTTTTAAAAATTTGTTAGAGATTGGCTTGTTTATCAAGCGAACCGATTTCAAATGAGTTTTAATCGAGCCGAGTTCAAGTAGCCTGAATGTTTTAAATATTATAATCTTATCGAGCCAAATAGTACTAAATTGTTCAAACTTCAGTTGAAAGCTTAACAAACTTAAAAAGCATGTTCAAATTTAGTTTATTTAAGTAACAAATCAATCTTAAACAAATTTTCAACAAGCTAAACATAAGCCAAACTCGAGTAGTAGCTGATTCATCCCTACTTACTTTCACGTAATAAGCTCCAACGTCTTCGAGATTTTACTAAGCACGATTGTTATGCATTGACAACTAGATGTTTTTCCTTTGTTTGGCTATAGATTGTAGTTGTTGACCGTTTGGATGAAAACGAGCTAATAACAATTAAGGCAGAAGTATCTAATATATATCTATACACAAACGGATGCTAAGTAAGCCAAAACTCGCAGCAAATAAAAGCTCATTTACCCGTGATGGTAAGAGTTAACAGCCAATCCTTGAGTGACACTACAACCACATTAGTCTTGCTCAGGGACGTAGTCAGAAATTTAATTTAAGAGTAACAAATATATACTCTAACAAGAAATTTTTCCAAAAAATTAAACAACATAATGAATTCAACTAACTTAAAAGTACAAAAATGGTGTTAACATTTATATAATTAAGCATATTACTTACTGCGTAAAGTGTAGTACAAAAACTAATAACTTTTACTCGATTTATCTACTAAAGTAAGTTTTTTAAATTGTGTTCGACGTTCTTTCTTGTTATTAAAAGCATCTATAATAGAATCGATACACAAACCCTTAGTGATGTCCTTCTCAATATCAAATAAGTAGCTAAAAATGCATCTTCCATCCAATTGGGCAGTCTAATCTTTATAAGTTTTACAATTGAAAATACACGCTCAAGTGTTGAAATTTCACTCTAAGAATTTTATGAGAATGTTTTTTAGGTTTAAGTGTTAAAGTTTCACCAATATGCGTTGAAAATTCTATGTTTGTAATATTTTTAACATCCTTTAAAATCTACGGCAAAATTACAACTAATAAGTTGTGCTTTATAATGTCACCGATCAATCATTATATATATAAAACATATGCATTATACATTCAAATTAAACTATGCAATTGAATAATTAAATCATTTTTTTTTTCAAATTAGAAATCCTAAATAATATAAGTTAAAGAGTAATAGGGCTTATTGGAGTCGGATATGTTTGGTCAGACGTTAGCGATTGGTGTTGAATGCAGTTCGCCATATTTCAGATAAGTGGAACAACAATTTTGTACCCTAGAATCTACAATTTTCCTTTTCTTTTTTGATTAGTTTCACTTTGCACCCTTATACTTCAATTGGATTGTCACTTTGCACCCTTTACTTTCAATTTTAGTAGTCCAACCCTTGCACTTTCAGTCAACTATCAATATTCTCCCTTCATCCAATTTGGTTTGAATTGAGGACGGAAAAAATATTCCCCTTTGCACTTTCCAAGGGCAAAAATGAGAATTTATTTTTTGCACTTTTATATTATTTTATAAAAGAGATTTTGTATTAAGGGTGCATACGGGTCGGGTTGAGTCGGGTCGGGTCAGGTCTGAGTCAGACCCAGACCTGACTCGACCTGACCCTCCACGATTTTAGATTTTTGGAACCAAAATCGACCCGACCATCCGAAAGAATCGAACCGCTTGGGCCCGATTCGGTTCGGTTCTTCGGTTCTCTGTTTTTGAATCAAGTCGGGTCAGGGTCGGGTCTCGATTCTCGATCGGTTCTAGGTAACATAGGTAATAATCGAGTGTGGTGAGTGCAATGTGTGTCTATAGGAGCGGTTCTTGGGTCGGGTTGGTTCTGGATAAAATAATTTGTAGACCCGAGAACCAACCTGACCTAGTCGGGTCCAGAATTTTTAGACTCAGAACTGAACCGAGGGCATGGTAGAACCAAACCAACCCGACCCAATGAGGTCGGGTCAGTTCTCAGGTCCGACGGGTATTTTGTGCACCCCTAGTTTGTATATCCTAAGAAAAGAGTTAGAACATAGGGTAAAGGAAGAGAGATGAAAACTACACGACACCCGGTTCACTCTTTTCAAGCATAAGGGCTTTACCCGCTCAACCATCAGAAAAAGGGCTTTTCCCATCATGCCATGGAGTGAGTAACTAGATCGGCTAACCACTAACTAGCTCATGCACAAATTCTTACTAAAAGGAGAGCCCCGCGAAGGGTGGAGATGAATCTATATTTGTCAATCACAAAGCCAAGACATCCCCCAAACGTAGATTGTAACAACCAAGGAATTTCTTTTCTATTCCTATTTGGTCTAACCAATTATCAAGGTTTAATGGCCTTTGGCTGCCTCCTCTTCCTTGCCAGTTGAGCTACTTCCACTCCTCTTCCAATTTGAGTTAACTCCTTTGTTTAGTTTGAAACTGAAAGGCATAGAAGCTATCTAGAGAGCTACTGTATCCATGAGGGGCGGCTTTGATCTCCCTTCTGTCTCACCGCTTTAGTTCTTTCCCAATACTAGCTTTCGTTCCCCTTTCTTCCCATCTTTGGTCTTCCCTGCCAACCCGTGGAAAGAGCCAGTCTGTGC
>BRYF01000018.1:15817812-15820312 GCA_030159135.1 Actinidia polygama
ATAATATAATATTATTCTTCAATCAAATGAATTGCACGATTTCAGAATCAGTTTTACAAAATAGTTATCAGAAAATTTATTTATTCAATAATTTTTAAAATTTATGTTTAAGATTTTTTTTAAATAGAACGTATTTTGGCCAATGCATTGCAAAGATATCCTCAAATTCTCAAAAATCAATTCGGTTGAAAAATGAATATTCTATAAAAATAATAAATATTTTTATTCTCAAAAAATACTTTTTGAAAGGAACAAGCTTATAGAAAAATGGGCTTATTTTGAATTTAACTCCGTTATATGTTTCGTTCATTTTATAATCAATATTACTACGGTTACATAAGTTAGACCTAATTTTTTTTCAGAATTTAAAATGAATAGTTCATATTCACTTGGTTATGTGGGATCCACATGTCTAAGTGAATCTGAACATTCATTTTGAATTCTGAAAATTTTTATCAGTACAAATTCTAGGACAATAAGGTTTCTCTTTTATAACATACATTGTGAAGATCATTCAAGAAAAAAATTAGATTGATCGAAGATTTGTAGGCACGTGATCGAAACTCATTTTGGTTAAAAAAATATATGGTCTGTACTGAAAGTTATATTTGCAATCTTAACAAAAGTAATCCATCAATTGACTGTCGATATTCGATTAATCTGATTTTTTACATGGATAATTATCTTCGTGGATTCTCCAATATGAATAATTTAGATAATCAATGTAAATTGAGAGTGGACCCATAACTTGCAAACTTTACCTTAAAGTTTGAATTCCAAACTTCAAATAAGCTTGTTCCTTCTGAAAAATTAAACAAATATATTTTTTGTGTTTCATTTGTCGCGAGATCACTTAAAAGGGTCATCAAAAAGTTTGGGGCCCATTGTCTGGCTTGGCACAATGGGTTTTGGCCCGGTCCATGGCCCAGAGAGCCCAAGCCCAGTATAGCATGGGTTAGACCTGAGTTCAAGTTTGAAGCCCATGGACCGACCTCCAACTCGGCTCGTGACAAAGTTCGAAAGTCCGACCCGTGGCTCGGCCCATGGCCTAACTCAAAGGCATTAATTTTTTTTATAATATTTTATATGTAAAGAATCAATATCTATGAATGATTTTATGTAATTACGCATTAATTTTTTTTATCTTTAATATTTTTAGTATTTTAATTTAAAATAAAATATATTTAAAAAAAAAAATTATTTAAAAGCCCGTAGGCCCAAACACCTTAAGACCCGTGGATTGGATTTGGGTCTCATCTTTCAAGCCCGATTCAAACCTAACATGACTTATTGACCAATCAAAACCCATCAGACCTGAACTAAACCTGGCCCATGACAACCCTTAATTGATCACTTGTCCTTTAATTTTGTCACATGACAAGAAAACGAGAGGCATGTGGCATCCGAGCTCCTAAAAATCAATTTTTGCAACGTGTAAAAGCATATTGGCCTGGTTCACAACATTCATTTTTGTGAAATGAATGTGTCCAAAAATGAAAAACATGAACTCATTTATTCACGTATTTTAATAACTCAAATTAAAACAATCGCAATACAAATGTTTGCTTTTTTTTTAAATGCACTTTATTTTTGTTTTTATTCGGTAAAGTTACCCTTCTATGTAATTATGAACGCTAGAACAACTTATCTCACAAATCTTTTTAAGCACATGAGTTGTCGTTACGCATCAGTTTAATCGATCCCATTTCAAGTAATATATTTTCATTACCGAATGGCACACTAGTAAGTAACTTTGTCAGTTGAAGTAAATCAGATAATATAAAGGGTAATTTTTATTTTACATCTAGATTCACTTTCGTCCCTCATTTTTCACTTGAACATATTAAACTATGATCGTAACTGTTTTCGAAATTCAAAATTAAATATATTCAAATTAAAATGTGAAGGATGAAAGTTAGAGTGTAAAATAAAAATTATCCTAATATAAATAAAATAGAAATTTTGTTACTTCACCTAATAGAAAAACAGAATTATATTTGAAAATAGTGGGGATGAATTGCGATTCCAAGAAGTTGCTATGTTGTGGAGAAGAAAATGTTGTTTTATAGTGGGCTGAAATTTTCCTTGGTTGGGTGGAATGGAAACAAAAATGTTGGAATTTAAGGGGCCGCAATTCTTCGTGGTTTCTAGATCGAGAGGTTTGGCTAAAAAGACCCAACCCAAGGTATAGACGACGCGTTTAAACTCGGTCAAAGTAGGAAGAATTACAAGAATTACCCAAAATTTTTAATTTGAACAAATTAAATTCTGAACATTTTAACTTGTCACAATTCAAACTGTCGGTCAATCTCAATTTATGTAACTTGACGAAAACAGTTGGGAAAGATTGGAGAAGATCAATGGACAAGAAGCAAAGCGGTAAAAAAACTCTATTTATGGACAAGGAGAACCTTAAATTTTTTTATTTCTACTTAAAATCTAGCCTAAAGTTCACTCTATTTCTGTCATTCTAATTTGTGCGATGTCGTTTCCCTAGTCA
>BRYF01000018.1:15862812-15872812 GCA_030159135.1 Actinidia polygama
CGGCGAGATGGATCCGATCAAAGCCAATGGATGTCTATTAGAAATGGAAAAGAACTTTAGGCTGTTAAGGTATAGTGAGCAACACAAAGTGGAGATAGGCTCATACCTGTTAGTAGGTGCAGCTAGTAGATGGTGGAATTTAAAAGGAGTGAGGGAGCCAGGCATGGATTGGGATTGATTTAAAGTCATTTTCAAGGAGAAGTATGTACCTAGGGCATTACAAAATGCTCAATGCGTAGAATTTGAACAATTAAAGTAGATGGGAAAGACTGTTGTGGAGTACAAAGAGGCGTTCACAAATTTGGCAGAGTATGTGCCATATTTGGTTGCCACAGACGAGATGCGAGCACGAAGGTTTGAAGATGGACTTCGATATGAGATCAAGAGGGTGATACGCCCCTTAGTATTGCCAGCATATGCAGATGTTATGGATCATGCTATCATAGTGGAACAAGATGAAAAGGGAAAATACTTTGACAATAAGAAACGACAGAATTTTAATAATGAGGGTCCGAATGGACAGAAGAAGTAAAAGTCAAAATCAAATTGGAGAAACTAAGGGAGAAATTCAAGGGGGCAAATACCGAAGTGCCCAACATGTGGAAAGAATCACTCAGGAGAATGCTGAAGAAACAGGACTGAGGTCATATGTTTTCACTGCAACGAAATGGGTCACATAAAAAGAAATTGTCCAAAGCTGAGAACCGGGACAATAGTGACGAGGGGAGGTCAAGGAGTAGGAAATGCAAGGCTATGAGGGAATAACCAAGGTAACCAAGGGAATAGAGGTGGCAATGGGAATGACCCGAGACAGGGACGTATTTTTGCACTTATGCCAGGCGATGCGAGGAACGAGATGGTCGTTGCAAGTAACGTGCCAATCTGCTTTTTACCTGCTTATGTTTTATTCGATACGGGATCTTCCCATACGTTTGTGTCCATACAGTTTTCTAGAAAATTTAATAAGGAATGGGAACCACTAGGTTATGAGTTCGTAGTGTCACAACCAAGGAATAAAGGCATTGTTTGCTCAACTTTATATTGAGACTGTGATGTCTACATTGAGGATACAATTTTACCTATAGATTTAATACCATTAGAAACGGGACATTTTGATATAATATTTGGAATGGATTGGTTGTCCAAGAATGGGGCCATAATCCATTGTCCAAATAAATGTATAACATTTAGGAACTCAGAACAAAAAGAAGTTTGATTTAAGGGAGAGAAGGTAACCATTCCCATATTTTGTGTCCATGTCTTATGCCCAACGTCTCTTACGAAACAGTTGTCAGGGATACTTGTGTAGTGTTGAGGTATTTTCGTCAAAAGGCTTATTCATAACGGATATTCCTTTAGTACGTGAGTTTCCTAATGTATTTTCCTAGAAGTTACCAGGAATGTCTGTGAATAGAGAGATCGAATTTACCGTTGAGGTTACGCCCGAAACCCAATCAATTTCTAAAGCACCATATCGCATGGCTCCTGCGGAGTTAAAGGAGTTAAAGTTACAACTGCAAGAATTGTTGGACAAGGGTTTTATACGACCGAGTTAGTCGCCGTGGGGAGCACCTGGGTTATTTGTAAAGAAGAAGAACGGGATGATGAGATTATGTATCGACTATCGCGAATTGAACAAAGTTACTATTAAGAATAAATATCCATTACCAAGGATTAATGATTTATTTGACCAATTATGGGGGGCTCAAGTATTTTCAAAGATCGATTTGTGTTCCGAATACCATCAACTCAAGGTGAAGTCAGATGACATAGAGAAAACTATGTTTAGGACACGATATGAACATTACGAGTTCTTGGTAATGCCATTCAGAGTTACTAACGCACCACCCGCTTTCATGGATCTGATGAACCGGGTTTTTAAGAATTATTTGGATGAGTTCGTCATTGTATTCATAAACAATATCCTTATTTATTCAAAGAATAAGAATCAACACGCAGAACATCTGAGGATTGTATTACAGACGCTGAAAGACCGAAAGTTGTATGCCAAATTCAAGAAGTGCAAATTTTGGCTAAATAGTGTAATATTTTGGGGGCATATTATCAACAAGGATGAAATCTCAATTGATACACAGAAGATTAAGGCAATCATGGATTGACCGCAACCTAAGACAGTGTTTGAGCTTCGAAGCTTTTTAGAACTTGCTGGATATTATAGAAGATTTGTGCAACATTTTTCAAAAATTGCGGTACCATTGACGGAATTGACTCGCAAGAAAGAACCCATCGTTTGGACAAAAAAATGTGAACAAAGTTTCCAGGAACTGAAGAAGAGACTGACAACGACACCAATACTTACATTGCCAGAAGGCATAGAAGGATTTTCAATATATAGCGACACGTCACATCAAGGATTGGGATGTGTGTTGATGCAGAACGGAAAGGTTGTTGCATTTGCTTCAAGGCAGTTGAGCCACACGAGAAGAACTACCCTACTCACGATCTAGAGGTAGCGGCAGTCATACTTGACTTGAAGATATGGCGGCATTACTTGTATGGAGTGAAATCTACACCGACCACAAAAGTTTGAAGTACATTTACACACAAAAGGAGCTGAATCTTAGACAAAGGAGATGGTAGAAACTAATGAAAGACTACGACATCAACATAAACTATGATCCGGGAAAGGGAAATGTGGTAGCAGACCCTTTAAGTCGGAAGGCAACTGGGGAGCTGAATGTGTTAATTACGGAACAACGGTATTTACATAAAGAGATGAAAGAATTAAAATTAGAAGTGGTCACTTGGGGAACAGAAGGTATATGTGCGGCAATCGTTGTGGAGCCGGCAATCTTAGAGGAAATAAAACTCAAGCAGATGGAAGATCCCAAACTTAAGAAGATTCACGATAATTTGGCGGCAACACTAAATTCAGAGTTCAAAATGATCGAACGTGTTTTTAAATTTCAAAATAGAATTTGCGTACCAAATGTTTTCAACATCAAGCAGCGGATAATGGATGAAGGACACAAGTTAAAGTGGGCGGTTCATCTGAGAATGATGAAAATGTACCAGGATTTGAAGAAGGCGTATTGGTGGATGGGCATAAAGCGGGACATCGAGGAATACGTCAATCGATGTTTGCAACGTCAGTAGATCAAGGTGGTATGTCAAAAACCAGCGGGACTACTTCAACAACTACCAGTATCAAAGTGAAAATGGAAGAATATCACGATGGATTTCGTCATAGGATTTCCTCGTACAGTGAAGGGGAATAATTCAATTTGAGTTATAATAGATCGTTTGACCAAGACGACACATTTTATTCCAATAAGGACTACACAAACTATGGATCAAATGGCGGCTATCTACATAAAGGAGATTGTACGACTACATGGAACTCCAGTATCAATCATGTCAGATCGGGATTCAAGATTTATATCTAGATTTTAAAAATCATTACAAAGGGCAATAGGGACGAAATGGAATTTAAACACTGCTTTTCACCCACAGACTGATAGACAATCAGAAAGAACCATACAGACGTTAGAAGATTTGCTACGAGCATGCACAATAAAATTCCAAGGCAACTGGGAAGAGCATCTACCTTTGGCGGAATTCACCTACAATAATAGCTACCAGATGAGTATCGGTATGGCACATTTCGAGACGTTATACGAAAGAAAGTGTAGATCACCGTCTCGTTGGACGGAGGTGGGAGAGGCAGAAATTACTGGGCCAGATATCGTGCTGAAAACGACAGAGAAGATCAAAATGATTCAAGACCGATTGAAGGTTACATAAGATCGGTAGAAGAGTTATGCGGATGCAAATAGAAGAGAACTGGAATTCCAAGAAAGTGATTGGGTATTCTTGAAAGTCTAACCAATGAAGGGAGTGGTGAGATTTGGAAAGAGAGGAAAATTAAATCCACGGTATGTGGGGACATTTGAAATTATGGAGAAGATAGGATCGGTAGCGTACCAACTTGCCTTGACCCTAAAATTGGCAAATGTGCATGACGTATTTCACGTATCAATGCTTAGGAAGTATGTAACGGATCCAACCCACGTGTTAGAACAACCACCGATGGAGTTAGAAAGAAACTGCAATATGAAGAACGACCAGTAAGGATTATGGACTCACGGGTTAAACAACTCAGAAGTAAAATAATTTCGTTGGTCAAAGTCTGGTGGGAGAATTAGACAACGGGAGAAGTAACTTGGGAAAAAGAGAGTGATATGCGGCAAAAATACCCACACCTATTTGAATAAGGTAAAAATTTAAATTATGCCTTGTTGATGTGATATTAATAAAAATGCTAATATAAATCGAATAAAGCCATGATTACGATAAATACGAAGTAAAGGAGTTTGGAGGACCAAACTTCCTAAGATAGGGAGAATGTAATACCCTGACCCTTAATTATCTTATCTTTATTACAGAAACAGGAATTTTTGGAATAAAATTTTATCTAATTAATACGTTTGGGGCTTAATTGAAAGATTCATAACTTTTGGGTTAAAAGTTAAAAGGATATTTAAGTTAAAATAAGCTAATATAATTACTTAAAAGTTAAAGGGACAAATGTGCAATTTGGCAGACAAATTGCATTGGAGGAGAAACATATTCTATTTACTTTCGGCAGAAAGAAGAGGGAAATGAGTGAAGGAAATTATTGAGTGTGGGTGAGGGTTTATAAAAATTAATAAAGGGAGGAAAGGGTGAGAGAAATTCTGAGAGAGGGAGAGAAAATCTGAGAGAAGGAAAGAAGAAGAGAGTAGGAGAAGAAGGGAGAGAAGAAAATAATCCAGGAAATCAAAATCTGCTCAAATTTTTTACTTAGGTATATCCAATTTCTTTCTTTTCTTCGATATTTTTATTATAACCTAAATTCTTGAACATACTATTTAGAATATTTAAATTATCCAAATACTTCAAAAATATCGTATTTATAAGTAATTTTAAAATTTAAATTTGAATAAATCAGAATCTTATTTTACCACTGAAACACAAATTTGTATTTTGATCATAACTTCTTCATACGACGTCCTAATTACTAAATTTATATTTCATTAGAAAGATATTAAAATTTTCTACAACTTTTATTTAGAACACTATTTAAAATTGAGACTCTAAGTAACCCAAAATTTATCTTCAATATGAATTCCGAAACTTAAAAGAATAATTTGAACAGAAAGTTTATGAATTTTATAAAAATAATTACATACATTTTAAAAACATGAATATTTTATATGTGATACGTCTATATGTATAGTTGCTAAGAATTTAATTTCGTGAATTTCAAAAATATTTTATATGCTCAAATAATTTATAAATCAAGCTACTGACAGAAGCATTTTTGTGCAGAAACTGTAATCGTTTGACGAATTTTTAAAAATAGTTATATAGCTTAGAAATTTATAATAATTTTACTGTATATAAATATATGTGTCTAATATGTTGTGAGGGAGCCAGGCATGGATTATACCTGTTAGCAAGTGCAGCTAGTAGATGGTAGAATCTAAAAGGAGTGAGAAAGTCAGCCATGGATTGTGCTCGATTTAAAGTTATTTTCAAGGAGAAGTACGTACCTAGGGCATTGCAAAACGCTAAATGCGTAGAATTTGAACAATTAAAGCAGATGGGAAAGACTGTTGCGGAATATAAAAAGGCATTCACAACATATCAGACACATATATTTATCTAAAGTAAGATTATTATAAATTTCTAAGCTATATAACTATTTTTAAAAATTCGTCAAACGATTACAGTTTCTGCACAGAAATTCTTCTGTCAGTAACTCGGTTTATAAATTATTTAAGCATTTAAAACATTTTTGAAATTCACGAAATTAAATTCTTAGCAACTATACATATAAACGTATCACGTATAAATATTCAGATTTTTATAATGTATGTAATTATTTTTATAAAATTCATAAATTTTCTGTTCAAATTATTCTTTCCAGTTTCGAATTCATATTGAAGATAAATTTTGGGTTACTTAGAATCTCAATTTTAAAGAGTGGTCTAAATAAAAGTTGTAAAAAATTTTAATATAATTCTAATGAAATATAAATTTAGTAATTCGGACGTCGTATGAAGAAGTTATGATCAAAATACAAATCTGTATTTCAGTGATAAAACAAGTTCTAATTTATTCAAATCTAAATTTTAAAAATACGTATAAATACGATATTTTCGGGGTATTTGGAGGGTTAAAATGTGCTAAACAGTATGTTCAATAATTTAGATTATAATGAAAATATCAAAGAAAAATAAAAAAAATGGATATACCATAATAAAAAATTTGAGGTGATTTTGATTTTCTAGACAATTTTCTTCTCTCCCTTCTTCTCTTTCTCTCGTCTTCTCTCTTTCTCTCAAACTTTCTTTCTCTCTCTCAGACTTTCTATCACTCTTTCCTTCTCTTCTTTGTATTTTTATAAACCATCACCCATACCCAATAATTTCCTTCACTCATTTCCCTCTCATTTCCGCCGAAAGCAAAGAGAATATGTTTTTCCTCTAATACAATTTTGTCTGCCAAATTGCACATTTGTCCCTTTAACTTTTAAGTAACTACATTATCTCATTTTAACTTAAATATCCTTTTAAATTTTAATCCAAAAGTTACGAATCTTTCAATTAAACCCCAAAACGTATTAATTAGATAAAATTTTATTCCAAAAATTCCTGTTTCTGTAATAAATATAAGATAATTAAGGGTCAGGGTATTACATTCTCCCTACCTTAGGAAGTTTGGTCCTCCAAACTCCTTTACTTCGTATTTATCGTAATCATAGCTCTATTCGATCTATATTAGCATTTCTATTAATATCATATCAACAAGGCATAATTTAAATTTTTACGTTATTCAACAAGGCATAATTTAAATTTTTACATTATTCAAATAGGTGTGGGTATTTTTGCCGCATATCACTCTCTTTTAACCAAGTTGCTTCTCCCATCATCTGATTCTCCCACCAAATTTTGACCAACAGAATTATTTTACTTCTGAATTGTTTAACCCGTGAGTCCATAATCGTTACTGGTCGTTCTTCATAGTGCAAGTTTCTTTCTAACTTCATCGGTGCTTGTTCTAACATGTGAGTTGGATCCGCTACATACTTCCTAAGCATTAATACGTGAAATACGTCATGCTCATTTGCTAATTCTGGGGTCAAGGCAAGTCGGTACGCTATTGATCCTATCTTTTACATAATTTCAAATGGCCCCACATACTATGGATTTAATGTTTCCCTCTTTCCAAATCTCACTACTCCCTTCATTGGTGAGACTTTCAAGAATACCCAATCACCTTCTTGGAATTCTAGTTCTCTTCTATTTGCATCCGCATAACTCTTCTGCCTATCTTGTGCAACCTTCAATCGGTCTTGAATTATTTCAATCTTCTCTGTCATTTCCAACACGATATCCGGCCCAGTAATCTCTGCCTCTCCCACCTCCAACCAACAAGACAGTGATTTACACTTTCTGTCGTATAACGCCTCGAAAGGTGCCATGCTAATACTCACCTGATAGCTATTATTGTAGGTGAATTCCGCCAAAGGTAGATGCTCTTCCCAGTTGCCTTGGAATTCCATTGCGCATGCTCGTAGTAAATCTTCTACCGTGTGTATAGTTTTTTCTGATTGTCCGTCAGTCTGCGGGTGAAAAGCACTATTTAAATTCAATTTCGTCCCCATTGTCCTTTATAATGATTTTCAAAATCTAGATACAAATCTTGAATCCTGATCTGACGTGATTGATACTGGAGCTCATTGTACTCGTACAATCTCCTTTATGTAAATAGCCACCATTTGATCCATAGTTTGTGTATTCCTGATTGGAATAAAATGTGTCGTCTTGGTCAAACGATTTACTATAACCCAAATTGAATTATTCCCCTTCACTGTACGACGAAATCCTATGACAAAATCCATCGTAATATCCTCTCATTTTCACTTTGATACTGGTAGTGGTTGAAGTAGTACCGCTGGTTTTTGACGTACCACCTTGATCTGCTGACATTGCAAACATCGCTTTATGCCCATCCACCAATACGCCTTCTTCAAATCCTGGTATATTTTCATCATTCCCGAATGAACCGCCCACTTCGACTTGTGTCCTTCATCCATTATCCGCTGCTTGATGTTGAAAACGTTTATTACGCAAATTCTATTTTGAAATTTAAAAACACCTTCGATCATTTTGAACTCCAAATTTAGTGTTGCCACCAAATTATCGTGAATCTTCTTAAGTTTGGGATCCTCTATCTGCTTGAGTTTGGTTTCCTCTAAGATTGTTGGCTTCACAACGATCGCCGCACATATACCTTCTGTTCCCCAAGTGACCACTTCCTATTTCAATTCTTTCATCTCTTTATGTAAATATTGTTGTTCTGTAATTAACACATTCAGCTCCCTCGTTGCCTTTTTACTTAAAGCGTCTGCTACCATGTTTGCCTTTTCCGGATGATAGTTTATGCTGATGTTGTAGTCTTTCATTAGTTCCAACCATCTCCTTTATCTAAGATTCAGCTCCTTCTGTGTGTAAATGTACTTCAAACTTTTGTGGTCGGTGTAGATTTCACTCCATACAAGTAATGCCGCCATATCTTCAAGTCAAGTATGACTGCCGCTAACTCTAGATCGTGAGTAGGGTAGTTCTTTTCGTGTGGCTCAACTGCCTTGAAGCATATGCAACAACCTTTCCGTTCTGCATCAACACACATCCCAATCCTTGATGTGACGTGTCGCTATATATTGAAAATCCTTCTATGCCTTCTAGCAATGTAAGTATTGGTGTCGTTGTCAGTCTCTTCTTCAGTTCCTGAAAACTCTGTTCACATTTTTCTATCCAAACGAACGGTTCTTTCTTGCGAGTCAATTCCGTCAATGGTACGCAATTTTTGAAAAATGTTGCACAAATCTTCTATAATATCCAGCAAGTCCCAAAAAGCTTCGAACCTCAAACACTATTTTAGGTTGCGGCCAATCCATGATTGCCTTAATCTTCTGTGTATCAATTGAGATTCCATCCTTGTTGATAATATGCCCCAAAAATATTACACTATTTAGCCAAAATTCACATTTCTTGAATTTGGCATACAACTTTTGGTCTTTCAGCGTCTGCAATACAATCCTCAGATGTTCTGCGTGTTGATTCTTATTCTTTGAATAAATAAGGATATTGTTTATGAATACAATGACGAACTCATCCAAATAATTCTTAAAAACCCGGTTCATCAGATCCATGAAAGCGGCTGGTGCGTTAGTAACTCTGAATGGCATTACCAAGAACTCGTAATGTTCATATCGTGTCCTAAACGCAGTTTTCTCTATGTCATCTGACTTCACCTTGAGTTGATGGTATTCGGGTGTAACCTCAATGGTAAATTCGATCTCTCTATTCACAGGCATTCCTAGTAACTTATAGGAAAATACATTAGGAAACTCACGTACTAAAGGAATATCCTTATGGATGAGCCTTCTGATGAAAATACCTCAACAGTACACAATTATTCCTGACAACCCTTTTGTAAGAGACGTTGGGCACAAGCCATGGACACAAAATATGGGAGAATGGTTACCTTCTCTCCCTTAAATCGAACTTTTTTTTGTTCTGAATTTCTAAATGTTATACATTTATCTGGACAATGGATTATGGCCCCATTCTTGGACAACCAATCCATTTCAAATATGATATCAAAATGTCATATTTCCAATGGTATTAAATCTATAGGTATAACTGTATCCTCAATGTAGACATCACAGTCTCAATATAAAATTGAGCAAACAATGCCTTTATTCGTGGGTTGTGACACTACTAACTCATAACCTAACGGTTCCCATTCCTTATTAAATTTTCTAGAAAACTGTATGAACACAAACGTATAGGAAGATCCCGTATTGAATAAAACACAAGCAGGTAAGGAGCAGACTAGCACGTTACCTGCAACAACCATCTCCTTCCTCGCATCGCCTGGCATAAGTGCAAAAACATGTCCCTGCCTCTGGTCATTCCCATTGCCA
>BRYF01000018.1:15907812-15910312 GCA_030159135.1 Actinidia polygama
TTATTCACCAACCTTATCGTGAGGTCGAACATAATTGCACGCATCATATTAGTGAATAAAATCATTAGCTTGTATAATATTTTGTCAACAAGTTATTCCATCCTCTGCATTATTTAGTGCCCCTTCTAGCACACGTTCAAGTAGATCTCTCACATTGAATTAAAATGTGATCGTGTTACTTCTAAGAGAGTGAATGAATTACTTAACGGTGCACAAAAATTCGAGGGCAATCTATATAGTGGGGTGTGCCATGCAATTTGTGCTCGTGGATCTAACACAGACTCTAACCCAATGGTTCGTTTCATTTATTTTTTGTAGACTTTAGTACGTAGATTATCTAGATAAATAATCATTTTGATTTGTTAATAGTAGTCAATCACTATTAGCACCCATTTGTTTTTAGAGAAAATTATGTTGAATTTTGGAAATCATACTTGTTATTTTTAAAGACGAATACAACGAAATCACGTGAATATGCAAAATAAACATTCCAAATTATCAAAATAGAACCGTTGAATTAATAGCCTACCAGCTCATGCACACAATTCAACTGCATAGAATCCATGTCTTAGGAAATTTTGTGTTGATGACCGTACCCTTAATTCAACCGGGGTCCGGAGACGTTAAAAACACAGCACATGGCGCTCTGTATTTTACATGCGGTGGATTTAATGGAGGGGCAAAAATCTTCAGGACATCGTATGGTCAAATGACTCAAATTAAAGTATTTTTTGGTTCGGTCGCTTTGACTTGAGCAGGCTTCCCAAATGGAGTTCTTTCCCGTGTAAGACCAAGCTTATCTTAAGTCTATTTTTTTATTTTACGGGATGCAATTTAAATATTTTTGGCCTTATTTTGAGTTTATTTTAATAATTTAAATTATTCATATTTTTGATTTTATTAAAAAAATTAATAATACAAAAATTAACGTTGATCGGATACAGATCAATAGTCGATCAATATCAATTTATATCAATTTAAATTGGTATAATTCTGTATGTCATACTCATTAAGTTATAGAACATTACTGAATTAATTATTGAAATTTGTGTCACATCAATTTAATTTTTTACAACGATATCTATATTATAAACGGTTTAGCTAATCAAAATAAGTTCAAAACGAAACCCATATAACTTGAAGTGCATGTTAGAATCCTAAACGTATCATATCAACCTCACCGGTTAATTAGTATTTAATTTCTATTGTTTCGAATTTGGGATTCTTGTAGTGCTCTATTGATGGACTCACAATTAGCCCCTCTTTAAAATTCAATCCATTTATTTTATGAAGTCCGTTGAGTATATAATTTATGCAAAAAATCAAGTTGATCAAATATTAATAGGCACGTGATCGAAACATATATATTTCTTATAGTTTATTTTTAGAATCGTACTCGTCATTCAGTTTTTTAAAAATAAATGTGTTTGGATCATATGACTACTGATATCCGATCAAACCTACTAACATTTTGTATAAATGTTAAACCGAATTTTGCTTTTAAAATAAGTGTACTTGAATCATATGACTACTGATATCTGATCAAATCTACTAACGTTTTGTATAAATGATATGCTTAACAGGGCACTATGAAATGATCAGTTAAGATCATGAAGCCGATTTCAAAATCGATCCCCCCAAAGGGTACAACAGAAGTATAGTGTTTTGGAGTGCTACAATATCCCAAGCCCACGGTCGTCTTTGTGTTTACTTTCCTAATAAATGACAAAAAGAAATCTACTCATGACTGCAACAACCTTGCCGCGTGATGGGGTGAAGAAAATTTAAATTCAACTTTCATTTACTTATTTTTTTATTTGTTTTCTCATTTGGAATTGGAAATCCGTGATGAAGAAAATAAGTGAAAAAGACTTGGTTGATTAAACAATACTATTTATTCGTAATTTAGAAAATAAAATAATCTTTTCATATTAATTTGACACGATACTGTTTAATTTGCATTTTGGAATGTACTTATATGTAGAGAAATTATCTAATATTCCTATACCATCACCAATATAGTCGTGAACTTGATCAATCGTTATGCGTGTGGTAAAATAACAATAATAAGATAATCACGTAACTTTATATAATTGGACAATTTTGTGACATTTTCAAAAAATTAAATAATTACCCATTTCTATTGAATTAATTCTCATTGTTTTAAATAACATATGGTTTGGATCACCTTTAAGCAAGTTTTTTTTTCTTGGGTTTTAAAGATTTTTTTTAAACGGCGTTTAACTTTCTAGATTCTAATAAGCTTTTCTTTTTTTACCTTAACAGTCATGTTTTCTAAGTAGTATATTTTTGCTTCTAAATAAAGAAAAAATCTTACTTTGCACCCTTTACTTCCAATTTAAAAAGTCTTTCCCTTACACTTTTAGTCAAGTCTTAATGTCCCCCCTCTCTCCATACACCGTTAGAATGGTGAATGAAAAAAATGGATTGATTTTATTTTTACCTTTAAACTATTATAAATTGTTTATTTAGTCCTTAA
>BRYF01000018.1:16015312-16017812 GCA_030159135.1 Actinidia polygama
TAAATTAAAAAAATCTAATGTTTAAAAATTAATTTTAAATTTTTTTAATTTGTGTTTCTAAATAAACAAATCTAACATAATTTCAATTACACCAAACGCAGTCTAAACCCCAAAGGTCACAATCAAAGTGACACTACGTTTGTATAATTGGTGCTTAGCCAAAAAAAAAAATATTGGCATAATTGGCAAGTTAGTCTTGACCCTTTTCCTATTGGCATCAGAATTTTCTTTTCTCCTTGGCTTAATTTCATAAACACCCTTCTTTTATTACGTTCATTTCCTCATATAAAAAATAAATCATATCGACTCATTTAACTATTTAATTATATTATTTACACTCATTTCATTACTAATTTATTTAAAATAATAGTAAAAATCGATCACGTATTGTCTATGTGGTTAAATTAAATGTCTGTATGTCTAAATTATTTTTATTTTTTACAAAAAAAAAGTCAACACTTTATTTAAAGGCTTATTAATAAAGGTAAATTTATTCTCATAATGATTGAATAAGCTTGTATATGAACTATTGACTTATTTTTTATAAAAAAATAATGGTATTTTAGACATAAATGCATTTAATTTAAGTATATGGACAATACGTGATCGATTATTATCTCTATTTCAAACAACTTAGTAAAGAAAGGGGTGTAAGTGATATAATTAAATAGTTAAGGGAGTTAATGTAATTTACTTTTTAAACGAGAGATGAAAGTGATAAAATTCAATAGTTTAGGGTTTGTTTGTGAAATTAAGCCTTTCTCCTTTCCAATTTTGTCATTTCATATACCTAATGGATGACGAACTGCATTATTTTAACGAGATGTTTTTAGTGTGCCAAAGGCTTATTCAAAGTTTGAAAGGCCATGGTCTTATTTAATTGTAGCGGAGAGAGGAAAAAATAGTTTTCGCAGTACATTAAGAAAATCATCTCTCACTCTCATTCCAAACCCGTGACAGATTGGGACTCAAAACTCCATCCTCGTTTATAAATAAACCTCCCCGCCCCGTTTAAGTTAACAGGTTCGGGTTAATCGAGTTCGGAGCGGGTTCATCCCGTTTAAGAACTGTTTGAAGCTCAGAGCCCAAAATTTCAAAATCACTCTCTGTAACCAATAAAAAAACTATAACCTATTAATGAAAACAACCATAAAATAATGATAAAAAAAATTCAATAAATAAAAATAAAAATCCTTACGTGGAAAGATAAAGTCCTAAGCCTGGTAAGAGTTGGAATTGGAGATTACTAGATTCAAGAGTTCTTCACAGAGTCTAACCAGAACTCTTGCACCGTAAAAACACCCATATTTAACAGTAAATTTAAAAGGAAGATTCTAATCTTTATTAATAATTACTTGATCCCACCCATTGGTATAAGGCTCGCAGTTTATCAATGTGGTGAGAAGTACGGAAATTTTCTTTTCTCGAGGACCAACACAGACTTTCTACCTCAAAAATCAGGAACGAGAAGTGCTAAAGCTACGGGCTCCTGACGTTCACTCATCCAACTGTGAAAAAAAAACAATGGGCATGTGGTTCAGACTTCAGAGCCTGACTTTTCAATTTGACACATCGACATGGCCCATAGGAAAGGAACACTTGTGGAAGAGGAAACACGAGGAGAGAGAGAGAAAGAGAGAGAGACCACCACCAAACGCCAAGCACCTACCCCACTACTACCTCGTTCGTGCCACCACCAACCACTAAATGCACAATATTCGAAAATTTGACTAAACCGTAGGAAAAAAATTACTCTGTTTTTTATGATTTTTTTCTTTTTTTTTTACTTTCAATGAATTTTTTTATCATTTAATTAAATAATTATATTTTTTTTATTTCTCGAGAAGATTATAAAAATATCATAATTTGGCTTCACATAATACTAATGTTTATTATATTTTTTTTATTTCTCGAGAAGATTATGAAAATATCATAATTTGGCTTCACATAATACTAATGTTATATGTCTTTTAATCATTATTTATTTAATCGAGATGAACATGACATTTTTCGAAAAATAAGTTAGAATCTAAGTGTTTTTTTAAAAAAGAATAGTTAAAATCAAATATTGGATAAATAAGCTTCCAAATTTGTAAGAAAAATTATAAGAATTCACTACTAAGCGTGTGGTAGAAAAAAATTGAGTGCAGATAAGGAGTGTCGAGAGGAATCTTTTCGGCATATCTGATCTCTTTGTGTAGAACCTACAAGATATAAACAATGAGAAAGGTTATCCGGAGGTGTTTCGAGAACTGTTTTCCGACGGTTAAGTCAATGATCAAAAATAAAGAAGAATAACATAGCAAAATAAAGTTTTTTAGTTCTGTGTTTAGAGAGATAAATATTGATTAGCTTCAAATAAGAGAGGTTGATGTCATAGCGTAGCTCGGTGCGTGCTTGAATACGTTATTTGTTGTGTTAGTGAGTATACAGCTAAACTAACTGTGTCCCTACACATGATTAATAAATTTAGGGCATAACATTTCCATTTTGAGGTGAC
>BRYF01000018.1:16025312-16027812 GCA_030159135.1 Actinidia polygama
TTCAAAACGAGATTTTATCGAGCCAAAACCAGTATGTAGCATAGCTTGCTTATATTTTTTTTGGTCAAGAATTTTGTATTTAAAATTTATAAAAAATATTTTATGATTAAATAGAAACAAAATTACAGCTCCGAACCTAGTGAAAACATGGTTTTGGGTCAAGAGTTTTGTATTTAAAAATTATAAAAAATATTTTTTTATTAAATAGAAACAAAATTACAGCTCCGAACCTATTGAAAAACATGGGCTGGTAGTTCATCCGAACCAAACCCTTGATCGTAGCTCCTAAACCTTACAATGGAATCTGTTACATATCTTTCATCGATGATTAAACAAAAAGGGAAATGAAAAAGAAAGAGTTTATTTATTTATTTATAATTTTTGTAAGCTCCGCTTTAGTTTAATCATGTCATCATATTCAATGAACATTGCGGACTAACGTTGCAAAAAAAAATGTATGAAAAAAACGCCCCGTTTGACTAAGTTTTTTTTAAAAAAACATTCAATCGTTTGATCAATATTTTTTATTTTTTATGTTTTTTCACTCGAGAAGAGTCTGAAAATATAAAAAATATGTTTAAATTTAAAAAAATATAAATTTTGAATTAAACTGTGAAAAAAATTCATTAAAAAATAAAAAAAATTATGCCAAACAGAGTTTCGAATTTTCGTCTTTAGTGGATTAGAAAAATAAGTTAGTTTTTTGTCTTTACTAAATTTATTTTTTTAACAAAAAAATTGCTCAGAATCTTTATATTCTGAGATTTTTATCGTCAAGAGAAATAAAAAAAAGTATAAAATCTTGATCAAACATTTAACAAATGTCAATAAAAACGACGAAAAATTTAAAAACTAAATCAGTTAAATTAGCTCAAAAGTGAGCTAATTATTTAACTAACCCCCATTGGATTATTAAAAAATGCAATTGACTATGCCTCGTATTAATAGAATCTCCATATAATAAATCACTAATCTCAATGGCACTTCATAAAGCCGAGAAAAATATAATAGTTAATTAACTAGTAAACATATTGTTAATGGTGTTACAAAAAATGCCCCATGTTGTCTACCCATTAATAATTAAATACTAGAACATAGTTGGAATATATATTTATATTTAAATTAAAAGTGCTAATTGCATTGTTGAACTTAGTTGTCAATAATGGCGGTTTTGGCAATAAACATTGAAAAATAAAATATTTTTAATATGTATTGGAAGTATGTAGATGGAGGTATTTCAGATTCCAGGCAAATACAAAGATTTCCCATGTCATGGTTTGTGGAAACACAACTGTCTTTTAACTTATTTGTGTCCTTTTAATTATAGAAACTTGTCATTGACTGGTCATATATATATATATATATATATATATATATATATATATATATAAGGAAGGAATGAAATCACAATTTAATTAGATCTACTTAAGGCTCAGTTTGGATGAGAATTCATTTTTATTTATTTTTTTAAAATGTTTATTATCCAAACATAGCTCAGATGGGTCAAATATATCACAACTTGGTATGTTGTTGGACAATTTGGAGGAAATTTAAGGCATTAATCCATTAATTGCATCAATTCTATACATTATTCACCAGACATGTTTGGCCATTTCTAATTTATATATCTTGACTAATATGCCCTTTTTATTTCATTTCATTTTCTATGTGATTGTGATGCATGCACAAAGTGAGTGAAAATGGTAGTAGATTGTTATTAGTTTGGTTATGAATGATTATGGTCATAATTAAAATAATAATAATTTATAACAATGACCGTAATTATTCTTAATCAAAATAATAAAATTCGTAAAAATAGACTTTAATTTGTGGGTTACACGGCAATTAATGATTTGAAATGGACTAATTCATTATTTGAAGCCACATTAATTTATAACAATATCCATAACCATTTATAATCAAACCAAACCAATTCATAATCAAATCAATAAAATTCATAAAAGTAAATTTTAGTTGATGGGACTCCATAGCAATTAATGTTTTGAAGTAGACTAATTTATTGTTTGAAATTACACTAAATCATAAAAATGGTCGTAATCATTCATAACCAAACCAAAAAAATTCATAATCAAACTAATAAAATTCATAAAAATAAGTTAACACCGAATTCTCATAAAATTAATTTTTGATTCATAACATAACCATAAATTTTTATAAAAATTTTATGATTATTTCCATTAAAATTCATAAAAGAACCATAAAGATTCATAAAATTTATCTAACATACAAATAGAATTCACACTAAATCCATTCATTACAAAATATCTCATAACAATGACCACAAAAATTTCATAATAAAAACAATACGATTCATAAAAGCAAGTTTAAACTAGCTATTCAAATTATTATTATTAATTGTTAATTTATTTAAAGGTTCACATTACAAGTTTTTCATCTAATGATTATTAAATTCGGTGTGCACCATATACCCTAAATAAAGAGTGTATACTGTAACTTTTTTAAATAAATATTTATTTAT
>BRYF01000018.1:16087812-16095312 GCA_030159135.1 Actinidia polygama
GTACACCCTTCCTAAAGGGAGAGAGTATAAAAATGGCTATCTGACGGTCAAGTTAGATGATCGAATGATATATGTAGAGAGCGAGAGAGTATATGCTCTTTAGAGTTGAATTCGCATACATTTTAGAAAATAAAGACGGATCTTATATAGCGTTGTTCAGCGCATGCCTTGACGCACCAACTGTCGTGTTACTGGACAAACTAGAACTCGGCGCGTGCTCGGACGCGCCCACTGCTGTGTCAGTGAGTAGAAAACTGACCCATCCATATTCCTAGAGCATGGTTGATAGCTTGTCATCATGTCGTCGATGTCTCGATCCAGGCACGAGGACTGTCAGAAGAAACTTTACCATGCGAGTTACCTTCTGTCCCCTGAAATGCTTTGGGATAGCAGTCGGCCATTGTCTCTCGACCAAACTTCGGGGTAGTTACCCTACCAAACTTGCTAAAGAGCGACAGTTCAAGAGTGATGCTCGGACAGTGTCTGTGCTTGGTAAAGTCTCGACCGAGTTCCGGCGCAGGGAACCACCGAGCTTGCTTCATAGTGATAGCTCGATGGCGACAGGACTAACATTGACATTTGAGTTCCCCTAGGCCGATCCCAATATAGTTGCCCTCGTACAAAAAGAGACGGAGATGACTTTTTGAATTCAATTTTTTTTAGGGGGGGTTGATGGTTGCCCTGCCCTAGGGTTTTGACTAAGCTCAATGGCTTGCTACCAGCACTAGATGGCGGTGTCTATCCTAGCAAAATCAGAATTCGTAATCGTATAATTTATCCCCTTGGTCTAATGAGGAATATGCACTTTGGGGACAAAATTATACACAAAACCTTAAACTCCGGCATTTAAAAAAAAGAAGAACTAAAAGGTCAAAAGGAAAGTTCTATGCATCTCCATGATGCTGTCCAATCTGGTGATGACACGTGGTTACTTGTAATAATAACAATTGTTAGCAGTTAAATCCAGTTGACCGTCCCCACCAGTTGACCTGAATGATAGATGCTGCAAAACTCAACCCACACTGGACAATTAAGGCCTCGTTTGGAATAATTGTATTTTAGCTAATTCAGCTACTTTAGTTTCTATATATTTTTTTTGTTTTTAGCAATTTTTTTGACAAAGATTTTATTCTTTTCTAGATTGACATTGATGGGAGAAATCTAAAAATAGAAAGATATTTTGATCAAATTTATTTTTTTTATAAAATAAAATGATTATTTTCGAGTGAAAAAATAAAAAATTTCAAGTAAGATTAAAACTTTTACAAATATTTTACTAGTCGAAAAAACCCGAATAAGTATAAAATTTTGATCAAAAGATAAAAAAAATTCATTAAAAATATATATTTAAAAATTAAAATAACTAAATTAACTAAAAAGAACTACCCAAACGGAGTTCGTAGTACAGACAATTGATGTGTCGATGGGGGTATTTGCGTCTTTTTGCACTATAATTGCAAGTGGGGAATTACGAAATTTCTCTTAGCTTTCTAATGAGAATATGTTCCCTTATTGCAATTATAGCGCAGACAAATGTGGAAAAAATGTTTCACTAACTTGAGTCCAAGAGAAGGAAAGAATATATAAGCTGCTACTGTTTCTATTTTACAGAAGTGATGAAATGAATATGGCCATGACATTTTTTCCAAAGTCCCCATTATATATATATATATATTTGTGTTAGGAAAATGATTATGCCTCCCCCACTTTAGATGCTTCTAACCTCCACCAAAATTTTTCCATTTTTGGGATAATAAAAGCCCAAATGATTTGATTAGATTGCAGTTAATTAACTTTTTTAATTTCCTCTATATTCCATTTTTTACTGCCTTTACAACTACCTAATTTTGGTAATTACTTAGTATATATGTGGGTCAATATTCCATTTTTTACTGTTTTCACAGCAACCTCAATTCCGTTAATTATTTAGTATATGTGGAATGCATGAACGAGTGACTATGTGTACCTGAAGCCTAAGGAACAATATTCATGGACAATTATCTTGAAGTTCATTACACTAAAATTATGTCGTTTTACACTAAAACTACGTCGTTTTACTATTTATGTGATAGATAAAAAAATATTATTTTTTAACACGTATGTTTACAATATTTTTCATACAAAAAATAACAATGTTGCTAAATAGTTTATTTTTTTATGATTATTTTCGACTTTAGTACAATTTTTTATTTTTTTTGGTTAACTTTTTTTACTTTCTCGGTTTGTGTTGACATAGGAATTGAAAATTAAAATTATTATTATATTTTTTTTAGAAAAAAATACCAAAATTTATATTCATACGAATTTGGGCATTTTATTTTTGATTAATTTGGACTTTATTACTTTTTTTTATAAAAAAAGTTTTTTTTTACTTTTTAAAATTCTTTAATTAATACAGCCAAATTTATTATAAAGTGATGTAGTTTTAATGTAGTACGGCGTAATTTTAATGTAATGGAGATAATCATAATCCAATATTCATTAACCGAAGAAATTACATATCATCAAGAATTTTTGGCATTAGATTGGAAGGAAAAAAAAGAATTTGCATAGCGATCAATTAAGGGTGGAGGGAGGGTAGCCAGTAGGGGTGCACACGGGTCAGGTTGGGTCGGGTCTGAGTCAGACCCAGACCCGACCCGATCCGACCATTTACGGTTCTAAATTTTTGGATCCAGAATCGATTCCACCATCCGAAAGAATCGAATCGACCCGAACCGCTCGTGTCCTGTCCGGTTCTTCGGTTCTTCATTTTTGAGTCGGGTCGAGTCTGTTCTAGGTCAGTTTTCGGCTCTCGATCGATTCTGGGACGGTTCTGGGTAGCAAATGTAATAATCGAGTGTGATGAGAGCACTGTATGTCTATAAGATCGGTTCTAGACTTCGGTTCTCAATTCTCGATTTTCAGGGCGGTTCTCGAGGCGATTCTCGATTCGGGTCGATTTTGGGTAAAAATAATTTGTAGACCCGAGAATCGACTCGACCCAGTCGAGTTCGGAATTTTCAGACCCAGAATCGAACTGAGGGCATGGTAGAACCAAACCAACCCGACCCAATGAGGTCGGGTCGGTTCTCGGGTCCGACGGATAAAGGGTGCAACCGTTACTCCAATGTTTTGAAAAAACTCCATTATTATAGTAGTATTTGCTCAAAAAAATTAAAATTATATAGGTAATCGGTACCCTAAGATTTTTATATATATATACTCGTCTACCCTAGATTAAAATTCTACGTCTGTCCCTGAGCATAGCCATGGCCCTTTCAAAATTGTTATAGGTGGTGTTTATTGCAACTTTTTTGCTATAACATCTGTTTTTCTTTTCTATTTTAAAAATTATATCAAAATATTTATTATAACTTTCTCTATATGTGGGCAAAAAACGACTTAAAAAAACTAATATTTAAAAGCTCTATAAAAAAAACTCTTCAATTCCTTTTTAGAGCTAAGATTTCTCAATTGAATGCCGTTTAAATATTTTCCGTTTGTCATTACCCAATTTAATAAATTAAGTACTATCTAATTGATTCCACCATTGGAGACAAAAATCCTAACCTTAATATTTTTTTACATCCAAACTTATTTTTCCTGACTTTCTTAATTTGAATTTTAATGATTTTTTTTATTTGCTGAACACTATAGTTGGGGGATTGAAATTAGGGCAACCTGAAAATGATGCCTGAAAAATAGATGTGTGAAAAGATATGAAAAACAGCTGGAGTGAGATGGAAATGGAAATGGAAATGGAAATGGAAATGCTTTGCCAAATGGGTCCCTCATTTGGCCCAGATTTGAAGGCACTTTTTGTATTATTATGAATGCAAACAAAATATATGATGAGAGAGAGAACAGAGGAGAGAGAGAGAGAACGAGAGTGGTATCTTCTCACTAGTTGACAATTGACATGGATTGGCGGAGTAGTGGAAGGGGACTTGTTAGCTATATGGTTTTTGGGTGAATCGTATTTGTAAGGCCATGTTTGGTTGCATGGAATCCAGCTTTTAGAGATGGAAATGGATCGTCTGTAGTCCACACACCGTAAAATTTGGGATTATATATAAAAAATTTATTTTATTCCACACTTATAGTGAATGATTTCGTTATATTTGTCTTTAAAAAATAATCATTTCAGTCGTCTCTTATTTTAATACTAACCAAATTACTTATTTTTTTAAATAAATGATCAATATATATTATGACGTAAAAAATGAACGTATCGAATTATCAAAATGGGCCATTGTGAGTCTTCAAGCCCAAACTATACAAGGAATTCTACTTGTGTGGATTCCATAGAATTTATTTTTTCCAAAACTGAACTATCGACTAATTCAAATTATTGGTTTGTGTAGGGTAGGATTCGACAAACTTTTGCCCACATTCCAATCAAAATAAGGTACTTCTTGTCCTACACCCATTCTTGCATATTTGGGTACTTTGAATCAGTTCAGAATGGCAACATAATCATAATATATGTTTCTTATCTCAGTACACTTATCGTCACGCGATGGATAGATATCGTAAAAAATATGAATTTTGATGTAATATTGTAGAGGTGAACAAAGTGCTTCGAATCAGATCGAGGGACAAACATACATAAAATCCCGTATCGAGAAGAAGAAAAAATGGTGCAAATTAGTTATCATGAAGACAGCTAAATTTTGAAGTTTTGGCACAAGGTTTGATAATTACAAATATTTGGCACACACGATAGAGAATACAAATGGTAACATTTAATTTATACAATATAATATTGCTAAAATACAGCATTTCAGCACTTTTCATTGTAAAAAAATTGGATTTAGACCAGAATTTAGATCGACTTTTCTCATGTATTATACTTTCGTATAATATTTCTGATTACTGTATTGAGTCTTAGGGAGTGGACATAATGAAATAGGGGTGTACAAGGAACGGTTGAACCGTAAAATTAGACCGTTCCAGTTCCGGAGTTATACTTTTGGTTTTATGGTTCTACGGCTTGATTCTAGTTCTAAAAAAAATCGATCTATGTGGTTCAATTCTAGTTCTGTGTTTTGGAATCGTGAATATGACCAAACCGATATGTGTGTGTATAAATATATATATATAGGTTTAAGTATGTATATAAAAATAAAATTATAAATAGTTATTAAATATTGACTAATCTACGTTACCTAACTTAGTTACTTTAACTTAACTATAGTCTGTGATGTGTGGTTAAAGTTTAAAAAATTAAAACTTTTATCTCTTTGCCCCTCCCACTAGAGTTAAAGTTTCACTATAGCTTGTTGTTTATATTTTGCAGAGATTTTGTGTATTTGAAATTGGTATGTTTCTCTAAATGTTATTACTATTAATTGGTTTGACAATTTAATTATATTTTAATGATGTATAAAATTTGAATTAAAATTATGTTTACATATATTGAAATCGGAACTAAACTAAAATCGAATTAGAATTCACGGTCTGGTTTCGATTCGGTCCTTAAAAGTCATTGGTCTGATTCAATTCCTAATTTTATAAAGAGTTCTGCTATTGGAAGTCCATTGGGCTTCCAATAAGAAGTACAAAATGACAATTTTTCTTTGATTTTCGATACATTTTTTCACACTTTTCAATACACTTTCACATATTTTTATACACTTTTTTATATTTTTTTATACATTTTTCATACATTTTTATACCTTAAATAAAATTCACTAGATTTCTTTTAGCATTTCCCTTTTATAAAATCAGTACTATCGATTTGTTATACGATCTTATAATCTAAATCGAGTGCGCCCCCGTCATGTAATATGTTGTTGCACGTCTCTTCAACTAAGGACTAGTGGAAGTGCCACGTCAAAAAACGTCCATCTTGGCATGTTGTGAACTTGGAGTTCAAATCCTCTTAAGTGCATCCAAAGTCGAGTGTTCTTGTAGTGTATCAAACAACGTTATTTTGTACACTTTAAGAATAAATCAACGCTGTTTTGGTACTGATCATAAAACGATATCGTTTTATAAGTTATTTTGTACACTCCAAGAACAAGATATCGTTTTATAAGTTATTTTGTACACTCCAAGAACAAACCGACGTCGTTTTGGTACTAACCATAAAACGATATCGTTTTATATTAATTAAAATGGTGTCGTTTTGGTACTAAATTATATATTTTGTACACTCTAAGAATATTTCACCTTGTATGCACTTAAGAGGATCCGAATATGTGAACTTGGACATGGCAAAGAAGAAACAGGCATTGAGAGTGCAATTATGTTTTAATAAAACGAGTAAATGTTATTGTATATATAACGATTAGTTGAAATAATAAATTGAGTTATGTTTTTAAATTAAAGATTCAGTTTGGGCTAAGTTTTTTTAAATTTTTTTGTCTTTAGTGATTTTTTTTCATCGTTTGATTAAAATTTTATACTTTTTTAGTTTTTCTTGACCATAGGAGTTTGAAAATGTAAAAATTTTCATCTAATTCTGAAAAAAGTTCACTAAAGACCCCAAAAATGTCTTTAGATTGGGATCCATGTAAGGCCACCGCACATACATTTAAGATAAATTACACGTTAAATTATTTTTTATTTTTAGTAAATTTTTAAATATATATTTTGATCAATTTTTTTTCTAATTTATTCGATTTGAAGAACCAAAAAAATAAAAATATTTTTAACAAAAATCACGTAAATCCAAATTATTCCCATTTATTTTAGTATTTTTAAAATTTTTAATTTTAATATTTTTCTCATTAAGATAAACAAAAAAATAAAAATTTTTGAGAGAGAAAAAAATCACTGAAAATACAAATAATTCAATTTATCCAAAACGCACATCAAAACAAGCCTCTCTCTTGGCTTTTATTTGTTTTTATTATATTTTTTTATCAACATGCCAAATTGCATAGGACCCCACCAATGCCCATGCGCCAGATAAGCCTTGAGGTCGAATTTGATGTGTCCTTTGTACTTTTGGTAATGTGTGCCCTTATGTATTCTTCTGCCACCTGTCTCTTTCTATTTGGGTTTATATTACTCCGATTATACAATTCCCGTGCGTTGGTTGAAGATCAGAGCTTATTTACTCGTTTTTTCTCTCTACAAATTTAATCAACACACAATACATAACCAATCCCGTGCGTTAGTTAGAGGTCAGAGCTTATTTACTCTTTTTTTCCCTCTCTCTACAAATTCAATCAACACACAATACATAACCAGTTATGATTTAAAGTTGTGTACGTAGAATTACTTAAACTCAGTCTTACGATCTTGTTTTTTAATTACTTCTCTCTACACTTGATTTACTATATTTTTAATATTTTTATAAAATTATTTTGTTAAATGAACACACTCAAAAAATTATTTATATATATTTATTTTTTTAAAAATAATTTTGCCGTATTAAATTATTGACAACTGAATGAAAGGTAGGTAAATATTCAAAGTAGGATCAAGTATTGAAATTACTCCATGTCATGGAGTTGATATTTACCCATATAATTTCAACAACTATATCATAGTATTTCATGACACAAG
>BRYF01000018.1:16105312-16107812 GCA_030159135.1 Actinidia polygama
GTCTCTGACCACCGAATCTCTCTTGAACAGATCGGATTCGCGCGAAACGAAGTCGAAGACGGCCTCGAGGAACCCTAGAGGGTTGGAGGGATCGAGCGCTGCGTTGAACGGCTTCTGATCTTCTTCGTATTCTGAGATTATGGCCATGGTTTGCAGAGATCTAGCTTTGATTATGATCAATGGAGTTTTGGGTTTAGGGTTTCGGCGAAGAGAAGACTATTGGGGGAACTTATATAGAAAAGGCTTCGGGTTCCAAAAGACTGTGGGGGAACTTAACGCTCCGTTTGCTAATACTTAAAATTAAGTTCTTTTTAAATTAAGATTTTTTTTTTCTAACTTCCCTTTAGATAAAAATAAAAAAATAAGTAAAAATAAAAAAATAAAAAAACTAATTCTGATTGATTTTTTTATTTATTTTAAGCAAAAAAATCAATCAAAAATCTTAAATAAACTGATTCCAAACGGAGCGTTAGTAATCAAGGCCAACTCCCAATTATATGTGCAATTTCTATTTACGTAATTAATTTTTTGAATACTTTTCTTCAACTCCACTTTTTATTTTTATTATGCAACGTTACAGTAATGTCATTAATATTTTTATCAATTACCAAAATTGTCTATACCCTTGCACTTTCACTTTTTTTTTTGAGAGAGAGAGAGTTAGTGTAAGTATTTTATCAAATTTAACATAATAGGGACGAGAAATAAAGTGCAATTGGTAAAATGGAGAGTGTCAACGCATTTTCTCCAATTGCACCTCATTTTTCGTTTTTATTAAATGAATTTACCTAAATATCCTTCTATGAAATTAAAACATAAGAGTAAGAGTGTGTATTTTGATAAATCTACCCCTAATAAAGACAATAAAAAAAAAGTTCAATTAAAAAAAAAGTATAAAATTCACTAATTTTTAATTAAGTACTCGTTGTTTTACTTTTTTCATTTTAACTTTATTTTTTTAAAGTACTTTAACTTTGTTAAAATTTTGAGAGTAGAGAGGATAGACAGAAAAGAGGAATAACATCTCTCTCTCTCTCTCTCTCTCTCTCTGTTTTTACTATGTTCTTCTAACTATTACGTTATATATGGATCTTTGGGCATTTTTGGTTCATACATATTCTAATCTTGATAATTTTTTTTAATTCAGTATTTAATTGTGTTTTTTATACACATTCCAAATTCTGAGCAGTCTATAAATCAAGAGAAATATATACAAGTTATACATCCAAATCATAAAAGGATTTTTATCACTTTTATACTTTAAATTATTTGAGTTTTTTCTACTTCGTCTATAAACTATCAATTGTGTCTACTTCGTTTCTTCAACTTTTTAATTTAGGTCTACATAGTCCTTTGTTAATTACAGGTGTTCTCATCTAAGTTTATATTTATTTATTATGAACATGTTCTTAAAGTTATTCATTTATATTTTTTAACAAGACAATAAATTTAACTTTTTTGAAAAAAATAAGTATTTTCTTTATACAATAATATTTAATATTATTAAATATAAGTTTCTCTAGGTCTAGGAAGAAATAAATTATGTTTAATATATTTTTGTTTGTTAATAAATTTTAGTTAAATCTCTATACGAGTTAAATCAAGCATAAATTTATGGTTTAATCAATATTGGTGGTGGGTCTGACTCAGTGAAGATCCTAATTTTTTTTTTATTCCAGGCCCACTATGGTTTTCGAAAATATGAATATTTTCTAAAGTTTTTTTTTACTGTTACATGAACGTAATCGGCATATAAATTTGGCGTTAGCAAACTTTTAATTTATAGAGAGGTGGCTACTATCAATCTCTAATAAAGTTAAAATATTACATAATTCTAAGTTTTAGAAGCTTAAAGGGGTTTTCTTTGCAATTTAAAGAGATTTTTTTTTATTTTTTTTTAGAAGTTTTGAACTTATGATTGTAAATTATTAATTACACCATGATTTAACTGACTTTAATTGAATAGTCGAGGGATTGAGTAGACCGAGTCAATACTTTAGGGTTTAAGGGCGGTTTTTGTTTTTAACCCAAATCATTAACTATTAGGTCAGGTGATTCTGGCCAATGATTTAATAACAAAACTTATATTAATTTTATGAACATTAAGATCATTTCCCCAAAACAATTGGTTTTCTTTTTTTTTTTCTTCTTTTTTTTTTCGCGGGAGGGTTGATTTTGATAACAAGAATTTAATTCATTCCGGAGAAGATATTAATGTCCCAGCCCTATATCCTCGGCCCCAACATGGGATTTTGAAATTTAAATTAAACACTTTTAACCATTTGAAATAGTTTTTTTTAAGTTCTCATATATTTTTTATATATATATTTTATAAATTTATCTTTTTTCTACATATTTGGAAATAGTGAAAAAAAAGAAAAAGTGGGTTCGGAAATAGTAGACCAGAATTAAATACCCCTAGGAATTAGGGCCGGAATGAAAAATACATATTAATATCGGAGTTTAAAGAATGGGACTGTAAAATCTTGGCCGACCCGTT
>BRYF01000018.1:16142812-16145312 GCA_030159135.1 Actinidia polygama
TTTCATAATGTGTTTCTATCTTGAATTCGTGATGCTGATCAAGAAAAATTAAAGAAAATGAAATTACTCACATATATTCACTTTTTCGTGGATAATCAAATGAAAAAATTAAAATCAGCAAACCACGAAGACCCATGTAAATCATGTGCTCTTGCTCCGATCTTGTACAGATCTTTCTTAGTGATATAAGCACACCACGAAGATGAGTGTGATTCTAGATTCACAGTATAAGGCTTCTGGTTTGTAAGAATGATAGAGAGATAGAAATAGAAATTAAGGAGAGTTCACAGCTTAATTAGCATATTGATAAGGGAATTTAATATTATACAACAACATATATTGCGTAACTAGCTAATATTTAAGAACCACGATACTTGTCCTAAATGCTATCGATCATGGATCATGTCTATATGGGCGACCAGACCCGATATCCAACGTCTCTAATGAAAGAAAAGGGAACATCTTCATTTGAATATTATACTTAAACCTTATCATCTTGCGTATTTTTCCTAAGATTCTGTCTTTTATCCGTGAGTCAACCACCATGTGGGTGAAGTCTTCTTAAGCATACCCTTAGCTCATCACTTGCTCTGATTATTCGAAGTCACAGTCCAAAATCAGCATTTTCTTTAAATCCAAATTGTGAAGTAATGGAAGAGCATAGTTATGCATGTGATCCAACGCCAGCTAGAGCTAGCTAGTATTCTTGTGTACCCAGCTAAGCCCTTTCTAAGCCACGTTGCAAGCCACATCACTCGGATCCATGGTCGGAGGAAAAGAATCGGATCGAGGATATATCATCTTCCTTTGATTAATTATTCTATGTAGAATTCTATTTTTTACATAAAACATCGTCAGAATATAGAATGTGACAGTAGCAGATTTACAAATGGAAATCATCTTAGTGAGTGTTTCGTTTTATAACAAAAAGATTAAATCTCATGGGTCCTCAGATTCGTCAGTACGGTACACTTGATATCGATTGATATCAACAAAAAAATTGTATAGAGATTTTTTTCGGTACATATATCGTTATTCTTATTCTGTTTTGGTTCATTCGGACTACCTCCTTACTTTTTGTTCTATTTTTTAAAATTATTTAGAATTCTATGTTTGCAGTAATTTTTCTCAACACCATTCACTTACGATCCACCACATCAAATAGAGTAGAGCTTGATATCCCACTTTTTACATTAACGATAGCTAGGTAAGCAGAATTTTTACTTGGAAAGTAAGGTGTAGTTGGAGAATATAGTATCAAAAATCATATATACCACATTAAATTTACGTGGGAGAGCATAAAATTTCCCGAGTATATTATCAAATATATGACAAATTATATATACGGCGTAAAACGTATGAGTGAGAACATAAATTTTCTGGAGTGTTTGATATTTCTCTCACCAATAATGCCCACTAAATCGAAAATTTTCCTATTAGCAAGACAAAAATAATTGTGCCATATTAGCAAGACAGCATGTGCCCAGTGGGACACATGTCCCCCTCAACTTTAAAATAATTATAATTAGACCATAGGTTTTTGAATGTATTTCATTTTGCCCCCTGAAAATAAATACGCATGCCCCCTAGATGTGTGTTATCTTTTTTATTCCTTTTTATCAAACAAAATTCGACGAGTTCTTACATCAATACTACCTTAAATCCACTCAGAGGTATCAATTTTAGTTGAGTTTGAGGAGAGAAATTTATAAACTTTGATTTTGGAATAATTTTAAAATATTGCATTAAAAAGAAAAATTGTGGACCTATAAATTACTTTAATCAACATACGCCTCATTTATTAGAATTAGGTTGTCCGGGTGAAGATCCAACCTCCGATAGTGCCCCTTTAAGACAAAATTCTGGCTCCAGCACTAGAGCAAGACATGCATTTTTTACATGCATGCATGTCTTGTAAGAGAAGCGACAACTAAGAAATTTATTTCAAATGTGAAAGGTTTGGTATACCTCCATTATAAGTTTTGGTACTCTTGATTTCTTTCAACTACTTATTTCCACCATTCATTTCATATGATAAGTGTAAAAAATATATAAATATTCATACAAGTATATTAAAATATATGAAAAATGTATAAATTTATGTGCAAAGTGATTATTAACCACTGCTCAGTAATTAACAAAATCATAAATTTTATATTGTTATGAATTTTAGTTTTCTAAAATTTACCTATATGAAATTATTTCTATTTATGGTTAGGAGAAAATATTATTTGCACAACAATGTCTGTAGCCTGTAGGAGAGGCGAATGGAGGGGAGGGCAAAGGGTGGCCATGGCCCTTCTAAGTTTTTCAAAATTCTTGCTCTATCCCTCTTGGTTTATGCATATAAAATTGGCCCCTAATGTTTTTAAAATTTCCTTCGTCTCAATTGTCACAAAAGAGAAAGGGTGAGAAAAAAGAATTGTGCTTATCGTTACAACTCCAGCACACCCCGCTTTAGCAAGGGTCGTGTACAATACTTTTCGTTTTGATCGAGTTG
>BRYF01000018.1:16155312-16160312 GCA_030159135.1 Actinidia polygama
CTTGAAAAGATTTAACAATGTACTTGATGTCTCAAGCGAAAATCATTATACATAACTATACAATGAAAACATAATGCGATAAAATATATTTTTTGTTCGTATCAAAATATATATTTTGATTTCAATCCATGATTTCGCAAATCATCCACGTCTATCACATTTCTAACTTTTTTAAAAAAGCACTCATCATTTCACATTTTCTTAGTTCTCAAATTTTGATTTTTCTCAAAAAGCAAAATATTTATCATTTAGAATGACACACCTAGGACCATCTGCCTAACCAAAACTCATTATGCGCCAAGCACATGAGACAACATTCGAACCACTCCTCAAGCTTTCATCGTAATTCTTAACATCTCTACCGTTAGTCAACTTTCCGGACTTTCACCGTAGGCCTTGACATGCCTTCCGTGTATACCATTGCCATCTAGGATTTTAGTCGCCAACTTTCTAGATTTTCACCGAAGGGGAGACATTTCCTACCGTCACGTAGTTGCCATCTAGGACTTTAACAACTAACTTTTTGAACTTTCACCGAAGGGGAGGCATTCCCTACCGTCACGTAGTTGCCATCTAGGACTTTTAATCTTGGTTTCATCTAAACCCTCTTATTCTGATATATCCTAGCATGTCATTCTCAAAACCATTTCCAACTTCATAAGTCCAATTCAGCTATAAATGTCACATATTAGTTCAACCGGAGTTGACAACCTAAGGTGAAGTTAGGTCGTCCTAAGTTGAAGTTAGGTCGACGTAAGTTGAAGTTAGGTTGACCTAAGTTGACGTCCTAAGTTTAATCAGAAAGATTGGCTGATAACCTAAAGTGAAGTTAGGTTGTCCTGAGTTGACGACCTAAGTTGAAGTTTAGGTCGTCATAAGTTGAAGTTAAGTCGACCTAAGTTGTCATCCTAAGTTCCAGGTCTTCATCTTGCGTGTTAAAATTCTAGATTTTCAAAACTTCATATTTCCATTTTACATCAATCTTTCTATTTCAAATTCAACACCCAATTTAATGCCTCAATAAGCTACATATAAGCTCTTAACATTAACCCGAAGTAAAACTCCACAAGGAAAACCCCCTTTACAACTTCCATTATAAACCAAGTGTTTTCATTTTATGTTCAATATTGAAAATAATGTTTTAATAGACTTTATATAAACTATTAATAACAAACCAATAATAAACCCCACAAGATAATCACATTTACCTCAAATCCAAGCAATGCAAGCTCCTACAACAATAATGATGCTCCAAAACTCCGATTTGCTCCGATTTCAAGCTTTCTTGGTTCAATACGAAGTCTCCGTTGAGTAGGTAGTCTTTCCACAAGAGTTTCTACTCAAACCTTATCTTAGCACCCTCAAATCTAAGCTTTAAGTTTTTAGATCAAAACCCTAGAGAGAGAGAGAGAGAGAAGAGAAGAAGATGTAGATGTAATAAATTTTGACAAAATAAATGCTAGGCATTTATGTTAGGTTAAAGACCATAATTAGTGTTTGGGCCTTGGGCCTTGCTTGGTCCAAGTCACACCCAAACTAATTTTGGGTCCCAATAGTTGGCCCACTTCCTCACACATTTCCTTTTTAAACCCAATCAAGTTTATATTGGCCCAATTATACTAAAGCCCATTACGATATATATATTCATGTGACACGTTGACGTCATAAATAAATTTTTTTTTTGAAACCTTACAATTAATCCCTCCCGTGGGACCATGCTCTCCATAACCGGTAGTGAATTATTTAGTTTCGCCTCTGAAATCCTGTCTACCGGTAGTGCCCAAACCACTACCGGTAGTCACATGCTTTAACTGCTTATGAAATGTTTTAAAGTAAATGCATTTGGATTGTTTCCATAATGACTTATGTTTATGATTATGGTACTTTGCATAATATGTTATTTACATTGAAAACGCTTGACATATGTAGCTTCTGTGTATACGTAGAACTTAGAAATTATTTTGGGAGTGACATGCTAGGTAGTGCCAAATTTGGTATATTAGGATTCCAGAGGCAAAACTAAATAATTCACTACCGGTAGTGGATACAAGTACTACCGGTAGACAGACATCAAGAGACGAAATAAAAATATTCACTTTCGATAATAAATACGAGTAGTACCAGTAGACAGACATCCAGAGGCTAAATCAAAATATTCACTACCGGTAGTGAATTCGAGTACTACAGGTAAACAAAAATCCAGAGACCAAATGAAAATATTCATTACAAGTACAAGTACTGACGTTTTCTTCAGTCGACGTAATTCTTTAGTGAATACAAGTACTGACGTTTTCTTCAGTCGACGTAATTCTTCTTATGACTGTGCTGTGAGTAAACGCTTTCTAATCAAGACTACTTTATCAATCGTATCACGAATCCAATCCGACTTCGCAAGCGCTGCCTCTCCAATGTCCGTCCAACAAACAGGTAACCTATACGGTCTACTGGACAACGCTTCAAAAGGTGTCATCCCAATGCTCACCTGATATCTGTTGTTGTATGAGAATTCTACTAAGTGTAGATGGTCCTCCCACGATCCCCCAAAGTCAAGCACACATTGCTCAAAACATGTTTGCCCGAATCTAAATAGTACGCTCAAACTTCCCGTCGATTTGAGGATGAAATGCGGTGTTGAGTCGCAGATCCGAGCCAAGAGATGATTGCATCCCTTTCCATAAGAGTGATGTAAAATGTGAATCTTTATCAGAAATTATAGATACCGAACACCCATGAAGTCGAACAATTTTATGAACGTAAATGACGCCAAGATTTTCTGTTGAATTTGACAAACGGATAGGAAGAAAATACGTGAATTTTGTCAAACGATCGACTACAACCCAAACGGTGTCGTGCCCTCTCAGCAATCTAGGCAAACCTAAAACAAAGTCCATTGTGATATGCTCTCATTTTCACTTAGCAACTGAAAATGGTTGTAGCAAACCTATAAGCCCTCAACACATTCCCAAAATTAAACCCTAACAAGTTAACCCACTTTACCTCAAATAAATGCAAGAAGCTTCAAATAGATGATGAAGATGAGATGATGTCCACCACTCCAACTTGCTTCGATTCCAAATGCCTTTGGTTCAATGCAAAACCTCCGTTGAGTAAATAATTTTCTCCCAAAGAACTACTACTCAAATTTTACTCTAACACACTCAAATCTTGGCTCAAGTGTTGAAACCCTATAGATAGAGAAGAGAGAGATAAATGTTGCTTTTGGCCCTTAGGCCTTGTTTGGCATAAGGCCAATTATGGTTCAAGGTAAACAGGCCATTTTCTCACTCAAGCCCACATGTTACTAGCAAAGTAAAATTTTCCCCCACTCATAAGCCTAATATAAAATACGCCTAAGCCCAACTATACCACAAGTGACCCAATTAAATTAAATAGGTTCAATTGTACTTAAATTTATGATAGCATATATGTACATATATATACACACATACATATATATCTATAAAAATATGGTATGATGACATCACATAAGTGTCCTAATTTTCTAATATATATATAAAATAAAAATAAAAATTTTATAACCTTACAACTTCGACCACTTAAAGAAATTTCATATTCAAAATTAGATAAACGTACCAGATGGATTAAAAAGATCTGGATACCTTGCATGAACCTCTGACTCGAGCTCCCACGTAGCCTCTTCCACATCATGATGAAGCCACAAAATCTTCACTAATGGAATGGTCTTCCCTCTAAAAACTTGGTCCAGTTTGTTCAATACACGAATCGGTCGCTCCTCATAAGTGATCCTCGTTGATGACAAGGTCTTCCCAATCCAAAATATGAGAAGGATAGGCCTCGTACTTCTGCAACATCGAAACGTGAAATACACTGTGTACATTGGCCAACCTAGGTTAAAAAGAAAGACGATATGCCACGCTCCAACACGATCAAGAATCTCGACTGGACCAATAAACTTCGGTGATAACTTGTTGTTATGCCCAAAACGCATTAATCCCCTTTTTGGTGAAACCTTCAAGAATACGTGGTCTCCAACGGCAAATTTCACATCTAAGCTAATATATAAATCGGCCTCATCATGCACCGAATATATAAGATAATATCCGGCCAACTTCTTGGTTACTAACCCTCTTGCGCGGATTTTTGGTCACTCACCATGAATTTATTTCAAACCATTTTATTTCGGGTATACTAATTTACCAAATCTGGCACTACTTAGCGTGTCATTCTCAGAATAATTTTCAAGTTTCAAGTATACACAAAAGTTACATCTGTCAAGCGTTTTCAATGTAAACAACAAAATATGCAAGATATCATAATTGTTGGGTTGTTATTATATGAAAAGTGAAAAGGAAATCGAGGATAGACACCCGGTGCGATTCTATGGCTGCGTGAGTAACTTCAAACCTCAATCCGGTTAACCAGCGATGCTTGAGCTGAAATCACAAGAATGATGAGACTGACCGCCGAAGCTGTTTCTGGAAAACGGCTCTCTGACGATCAAGTTAGACGTCCGGAATCTTAGAGAGAGAAAGTGTATGTATGCTTAGACAGTAAGGTTGTGCATACCTTGTGGGAATAATAGTGTTCTCTTTTATACCTTAGCTCCACGCGTTAGTTGTCTCGTCATTTGACAGGCTACAACTAGACGCGTTTTCTTACCCGCCTATTGTCATGTCAGTAAGTAGGCGGATGACTCAGTTATGCCCTTACGGCATGGCTGGTAGCTCATGATCAACTGCTGATGTCTCCCTTCGGGCGTGGGGCTGTCAAAAGGTACTCTAATGTGCAAATCACCTTTCATCCCCTGACATTCCTTGGGAATATCGTTGGCTGTTGCCCCTCGTCCAAGCTTCTAGCATAGTTATTATTCCGAGCTCGCTAAGCAGCGGTACCTCGGTCGTAACGAAGGCCTTGGCTCGGGCGGTATATCTTTGACAACAATGGTCCTGGGCTTCGACGCATGAGATCTCTGAGCTCGCTCTTGTAGCCTCAGCTCGGCGGAGATCTCTGCTCCAGTG
>BRYF01000018.1:16192812-16202812 GCA_030159135.1 Actinidia polygama
AAAAATTAATAGTTAAAGAGGCAAAGTGAAAATTAATGAATAGTTTAAGGAAATAAAGTATAATTAATTCAAGTTTTAATGACTCATACACTTGTACGCACACTTTCGTAATTAACCACCATACTTCATGACTACAAATAATTAATAACCACTACAAAAAACTTCCCTAACTAATCATAATAATCCGTACCTACAACTAACTAACCATAATAATTTGTAACTAATATCATACAATTCATAACAACCACAACACTTCGTAACTATCCACAATAATTTATAACTAAGACACTAGACAAATTCGTAATCAGCCACAATAATTTGAAACTAATGTCACACAATTTCATAACCACCATAACAATCCATAACTTGCAACGATAATTCACAACTAACACTACACAATTACATAATTAATCACACTAATTTATAACTATCACCACACACTTCGTAACTAGTTACAATAGTTCGTAACTATCACAACATACTTTTGTAACTTACCACAATAATTTATAATTATCCACGATAATGCTGAACTAATACCACACCCTTTTGTAACAAACTACAATAATCATAACTATCACCACATACTTTCTTAACTATACACAAGAATTCTTAACTAACACCACATAATTTCTTAACTATACACAAGAATTCTTAACTAACGTCACACAATTTTGTAACTAGCCACAATAATTCGTAACTAACACCACACACTTGCATAATAATCAACAATAATTCATAACTACTACACACTTTCATAACTAGCCATAACAATTTGTAACTATCCGCAAGAATTCTTAATTAGCACCACAATTTCTAATTAGCACAACAATAATTCATAATAATTCGCAACTAACACTACACACTTGAATAATAAGCCACAATAATTCGCAACTAACACTATACACTTGAATAATAAGCCACAATAATTCATAACTACCGCCACACACTTTCATAACTAGCCATAATAATTCGTAACTATCCAAAAAAATTCTTAACTAACACTACATAATTTTATAACTAACTACAATAATTTATAACTAACACCAAATACTAGTGTAACAAGCCCCACTTAACAAGCCACTCTATGTAACTGTCATTTGCTTATTATATTGAAGTTCTTTCGTTTTCTTTCAAAACAAAAATAAAAGACATTAAAGACAATTATAACAACCCTTTGCTTCCATGAAGGAATGAAAGTTGGTGAAAATGCCTTCGATAGACCTTAGTAATGCTACACATACGTGGAAAAAATGAAGAGAAAAAAAACAAGTAGCTCAATTCAACAAGTGTTTACAATTTAAAAATTGTAAATTTCTTAGCAATGATACACGATATCAATGCTTGTATATACATATGGATTAGTAATTAGTCTATTATATATCTATCATCTCCAACAAAATTGTAGGCTCGTGGGGACGAGGGTAAATTGACCATAGACAAAGATGATGACTAACAAGTGGTTCCCGATGGTTGGACGTTGTTCAGTCGAGCCTACAAGATAGCAACGGTGAGAAGGACCACCCAGAGTTATTTTGAGGATGGCTTTCCGACGGTCAAGTTAGTGATCAAAAAATAAGAGAGAGAATAGAGTAAGAGAATGATTCTTGGCTCTGGTTTTAGTGAGAGAAAGTTAAGAAAGAGATAGATAGTCGGTATTGCTTACTTATGAGAGATGGTAGGCCCTCTTTTATAGCTACACCGTAGCTCGGTGCGTGCAATAATGCGCCAACTGCCATGTCAACGAGTAGGCGGCTGACTCAATTATGTCCCAGGACGTGATTGGTAGTTAGCACATTGCATCATCGGTGTTTGAATCCAAGCGTGTAGGTGGCAGAGAGAACTTGTCGTGTATATTACCCCTTAACCCTGAAGCTTGACTTTGGAAAACTCCGTCAGGATAAGGTCACCGACTGAGCTATTGCATAAAGATGTCAACCGTACTTGCAAGGAAGCGATAATTCGATCACGACGCTCATCCAAACTCAATTGAGAGTGAAGTATGATATTTTATTCTCTCACAAAAATTAATAAAGGTTTATGCCATTTATTACACTGAAAAAGAAAAGTGAAAGCAAATAAAAAAAAAAGTGTCCCACCTCCAAAAAAGGAAGGAAAAAAAAAAAAAGCAAAACAACCAAAAGTGTCCCATCCCATCTTTATGCGTTTGATTCGATTTGGACCTTAATAAATGTTGTTACCCAAGCAAATAAATGTTGTTACCCAAACAAAGGACACAGATGAGTAACTCCTATAGCTCATCATAGAAAAAGCAATTATTCCATTATTAGTGGTGACCCATCTCATTAAATTTGACCTTGTCTTATTATATCACAATCACATGGTAAGAGAGTTTAGCAATACCAATTGCCAAAGTTATTTTTAACTCTAAGCTCTTCAGTTCTTCAGTGAATTGAACCATTTTAGCAAAGTTATTATCAAAATTTGGTATGCAACAGTGATATTTACTACATTTTGATAATATTGCTCTATTTTGACCACAATTACTATTTTTATATCATTGAAACAAATTCTATAGGAAAGCAATGGAGGTAAAGATTAGTTTGGTGTTGATTTTGGGGTATGTTGTTGATATGGGAGAGAAAATGACTTTGCCAAATTTTGATAGCTAATATAGCTCACCTCACCATTGGAGTGGGTTTTTTGCAAACTTGTACCATATTTTGGCTTAGGCAATGCCGCTAGAGTATTTGTTGACTCAACCCATTTATACATGTGGGTCCATTCTTAACACATGTGTTATCGTGACCGACCAATGAGGTTCACTCACTAAGGCTTACTATTCAACTAGTTTAAGAATTTACTGTCATTCAAGATATTTATACTCAAATAAAATAGTATATACGGAAGCGTATTTAAATTTATTAGAACTGACGTGTCACTAAATAATATACAAATATTTGTACATATTTCTAAATAAAAATATTTATAACTACAATTTTGGCCACAAATTTGGCCTAATTGTCATCAAAACTTTACAAGTTCAAAAAATCTAACATTCCTATACTAAGCACATAGTATAAGCCTTCCAAAATCAACGTTGGGGTCACCCACCCACCCCCCGCAATTGCAATCATCTCCAATCTCATTACCTAAAATTGTTATGTACAACTACGTTTTAAGCACTAGGCTAGTATAAGTCAAGTTATATAATACTAACAAGTGCCCATGAAATTATAAAAACATCAATTCATTTCAACATGAAATCACTTTTCAAAACATCGGCTTATCGAGGCCAATCTTTTAACTAAAACCCTTAGCTCATCGGGCCAAGTACCCTTGATTAAATAAATTTACTTTTTTCAATCCTTTTTAATTTCAATTATTGACTCATCTAAACCCTATTTACCTTGATTTCATATCAAGAATTCATAATCATATTTGATTGACCCTTGTGACACATACACACGTTCAACGATCGCCAATCATTAAGGAGCGACCCTAATATAAAATATATAGCATGATATCATCCATGATCATCTACCTATGATTCCACCCTTATTACATCACATCTTGTTATATTCTTTTTTTCTAGCGGTCGAGGCACTGTTCGAATTATGTGTTGTCTAAAACATAATTTTTTAAAACAATTATTTTTTATATTTCATGGCACATTTAAACATAGCATGCATGTAGTCATAAATTATCAATTTAATCAACCAAAATATACATGCTTTAATCAAAAAAAAATTACTTTTAAGTAAGTAAAATATAATAAGACTCACCTTATGTTTATCTCACGTTTTTTATTTTCGTGCTCGCTCATAAGGCAAGTTAACGATCTCTCCGGTCCTATAATTAGAAATTATGAATTTAATATTCTGCATTCATTGTATACTCTATTTGCTTAATTATACTATCGTTTAGTACACCGAGTCTAAGGGTAGGAGTGTAAGGTATCGAGAGAGACAAGTTTTTTTTAAAAACTGTCATTTATCAACATTTGGCTAAGTGTGAAAAAGTAAAATTTTAAAATGTTATTTTTTTAAATTTTTTTTTTCGGTAGTTATTCTTTATACATTGAATGGTTAAAACTGATATTATGAAATTTTTATTACAAGATATATCCTCCATAACAAGAAGAATTATTTTTAAAATAATTATCAAAAATCGTTTTTGTACTAAAACTAAAATTTTACTTTTTGATTTAATAAAAATTATATTTTCTTGTATTTTTTATTGAATCTAAATGGGGATATTTTATTATTTATATTGTAAATTTAAAGTAGGTTTCTGACTTTTACTTAAATATTTTCAATAAAAATTAAGTATGCTGGCAGCGAACTGGGCCACCAGTTTGCCAAAAGATGGGTCTGCCAAGTCTCGAACGGTTGGAGAAAATTTTGACATGTCGGAAAAAAACTGGACCGGTTCAAGACAAGATAAAATATTATATTTTTCTCCTAACTTAAATTTCAAGCCTGTTTTGAGTCACTAAACCTCTAAATCAGAAAAAATACTTCAAATCAAAGTTGTATGTATTTGAAATATTTATCATACGCAATTCGAATCAAACCAAAAGGTCATCATATGAAGAACTTACGCCCAAAATACTAACTAACTATTTTGACAAAAAACATGACGTAACTTTTACTTGGATTTCAATCGGTGTACACATGTCTTATTCTCAACGTGTTTCGAACTTTATTCTATTATATAGTATGTTACTCTTAGATGATATGATTATGTATTTTTCGAAGTGTACGAAGATTGCAAAAACTATGAGACTCGGAAGAGGATTACTTAGAACGGAGAAGATTTTTGCGCTATCTCTATTTTCCTATCTTTTCCTTTCATCCTCCTCTTTCTCTTCCTCTTCCTCTCTCTTTTTTGCATCACCTTCTATCCCTCCCTCCCTTCCTGCCTTCCTTTCTTTTGCTCTCTCTCTCTCTCTCTCTCTCTCTCGCTCCCCCTTGCAAGCAACCTAAGTCCAAAAAATTGGACTTAGTTGGTGGGTGGATGATGAGTCACCCACACCATGTGGTTCCCATTATTCCACATGGCTCATTCCTTACATGGCTGACATGTGTCCCAAAAGTGGAATATGTGCTCAGCTTCCTGTTCCGTTTCATCAGAAAAAAATTTCAGGTAAAAATTCTATTATCAAAAAAATTCTGAAAAATTATTAAAAATTTACTAGTGTATTTATATATTTTTTCTTACTTTAATAAGATAAAACTAATTAAGGGTCGATGTATTACAGTATCTTCAATGATTTTTTCTATTTTGACAATGTTATTGCTGAAATTTAGCATACTACAGTGTTATTTTGTCATTATTTAACAATGTTGTTGCATTGGAACATTGAATGCTATTTTGGCTATACCAACTCTTTTTTTGTCATGGATCAAATTTTTACCCTAAGACCAAAATGGCATTTGATAGATCAAATTTTCACCCTCGGATCAAAATGGGTATGCCAAATTTGATACAAGATTGGACATTGCTATGTTTTGGCATGCCATTGGAGAAGGTTTTTTTGGAAGAATGTTCTAAAATTTGGCTTTTGAAATTCATTTGGCATGCTAATAGAGTTGCTCTAACTAGCTATAATATCCAAATGCCAAATATAGCAATGTAGTTGTAATATTGGTGAAATGTTATTTTAGCACAGCTAGATATTTACTATTTATTTTTTTTTGTTTTTATCATTGGATATCTCACATCTTAGTGGTATTGCCAAACTTAGTGAGAATTTGGCATTGTCATCTTTTAGCGGCTGGAGTGTAATTATTTGAAGTTGTTATATTTGGACTTTGACAGCCATTATACGAGACCGTTGGACCTACTATGAAGAGCTTCCAAAAATAGCTTTAATCGATTAGGATATTTTTGGGTAAAATGAAGTGAACTTTGGTGCTTTCTTATCCATTCTTTAATTTCAATTCTTGGAGGGACCAGTCGGCAACTCAATATTGACTGTTTAGCCAATAGTCTTTAACTTGCCTTATCCATGATTTTTCCATCAATTGGGTTAAATAAATATTTTTAGATTTCAACATTTAAAATTAATGAAATGAAAGAGAATTAAAGTTCATTAGTTATTCAGATTCAATTTTTGGAGTAATATTAAAAATAGTTGTTTTTTGTTTGTTAATTATTATTGATTCATTTTCATTTCATTCTTCTAACCAACAAAAGAAAATTTTACTTTTTGTAAGAGAGATAAAATATCATGCTTTACTGCCGAACGAGTGACATTGTCGGATTGTCGCTTTATAGCAAGTTCAGTCAGTATCTTCACGCAATAGCTCAGTCGGTGAGCCTATCCGAAGAAGAGTTTCTCAAGCCGAGTTTCAGGGTCAGAGGGTACTTACACAACAAGTTCCCTCTGTTACACGTACGCTGGGGCTCAAACACCAATGATAAGATGGGCTAGCTACCAACAGCGCCTTAGGGGCATGATTGGGTCAACCTCTACTCGTCGACATGACAGTCGGCGCATCCTCACACACGGCGAGCTACACTATAAAAATGGGACAAACCATCTCTCACAAGTAAATAATATTGACTCTCTCTCTCTCTTTATTTTCTCTCTCAAAGACTAGAGCTAAGAATCCGTTTCTTGTTCTCTCTTTCCTATCTTCTTTTTCGGTTATGAACTTGATCGTCGAAGAATCGTCCCCTTAATAGCTCTAAGTAGGCCTTCTCACTGCAACGTCAAGCCATTGAGAACCGCTTGTCAGTCACCATCTTTGTTTACGATCAATTTTCTCTGATCCCACAACCCCACACTTTTTATTTAATTTGTCATCTTTTTTTTTTTTACATTTCAATTATTTCATCAGGCACTATATATTAAGTTAGTCATTATGTTTTGAGGATAGTAGATCTTTATTATTATACGTGTACAAATGGTAATTACTGCATATATAAATACTTGCATTTATATGTGTATATGAATAATACACGGATTTGAGTTGTACATATAGTATTTTTGCATGTATAAAAACACATTGTGTAAAAAATAAAAGGAGAATACATCCAAAGTTTACAAATATCTTTCTTCCAAAGCTATGGGTTGACCTGTGATTCTCTAGGAAATATGGGTCCCCATATGAAAGAGAAATTGCCCATGGGAGAGAGATCGAAGTACTTGATTGGGGGCCAAACTCGGAGAAATTATTTTAGGACCACTACTTCAAAACTTTTGGAGACGTATATTCAGTGGACGTACACTTTAGATCTATGCCAAAGTGGCTGTTCTGGCCACCTTCTTTTTAATTGAGATCCATTTTGCCTCTATCTATCAGTTAATCAAACAAAAAGTAGATAAAATGGGCACATTAATACTTAGGCTCCGTTTGGTAATACTTAAAAGCTAAATTTTTTTTAAGCTTACTATTAAAAAGCCAAATTTTTTTGACTTTTTGACTTTTCTAACTTTACTTTAAATAAAAATAAGCAAATAAGCAAAAACAAAAAGCAAAAAAATCAAATCTGACTGATTATTTTGCTTATTTTAAACAAAAAAAACAACCGAAAAGCTAAAAAAGCTGATTCCAAACGGAGCTTTAACATAAGGTGTAAGCAATGGATTGACACAAATAAAGTATATAGTGTAAAGTACCATTTTAGTCAAAGTACAAGGGTATAAAGTATAATTTTCCCTTAATTAATGGGAGAATTTTAAATCCCTGGGTGCTAAAAACAATGTTACTCATCAAATACATGGAAAAATATATAACATTGCATAATTGCATATTGAAATGTACAAGGTTTCCTATGTATTTGACAATACTCTTTGTGGCACCTACTATTCTGATACTCCAGTATCTCAGTTAAATTCAATGGAATTCGAGAAAAACTAGTTTGGTGAATCTGAAACGACTCGATAAATCTCTAGTTGTAAGGGGTCTTGAACTGACAATTTCTTAACGGCAACCTTTGTAAGGGAGGGTTGCCACCAGCTATTGAGTGTTTTAGTATAATTGAATTTTTGTTAGAATTGCTTATTTAAAAACAAAACTTAAAAATGTTCAAAATAAACTTTTAAAAATCAGTTATTTTTTAACTTTATAAGTTATTTTTGACCTAAAAACAAAAGTAGAAATTATATTAAACACTATAATAGCGGTGCCAAACATACACATTATAATGAGAGCTTATCCTCAACCCCCGCCCCTCTCTCTTGGCTCCTTCTGAATTTACCCAAATACCCCTCACTCGTCTCTCTCTCTCACACACACATCTCCCAATCTGCTCTCTCTCTCTCTCTCTCTCTCTCTCTTCTTTTTTTTAATTTTTTTTATTTCTTTTTCATTAGTTTTTTTTTTCCATAATTTTTTCTTTTTTTATCATTTTTTTATTTTTTATCAAATTTTTTTTATTTTTCTAATAGTTTTATTTTTTGGGGATAAATAATTTTTTATTATATGTTTTTAATCTTTTTTTATTTTTTAGTTGTAGATTTTGGGAGTCATTATTTGTAAAAAATTTAAAAAGTATAAAAATATGGTTGTGGGGTAATTTAAAAAAAAAATCAAATAGTATTAAAAGAAAAAAAATAAATCAAAGGGTATTAAAAGGGAAAAAAATCAAATGGTATTAAAAAAAAAGAATCAAAGGTATTAAAGAAAAAAATTAAAAAAATTAAAAAAAATAAATTCAAAGGTATTAAAAGAAAAAATAATAATAAAAAATAACAAAAAAATGAATCAAAAAGTTAAATTCTTATTATAATAACTGTGCTCAGTGCTATGTACACGAGTACTACTGCTAATGGCCAATTGCATGAAGATGTGACCATAACTTCACATCAATCCTTCAGATGTGATTGATGGCTACTCTTTTGGTCGACTTTGCTAGTGTTACGGGGTCTTAATTGGCTGGCTTCTCTCATTTGGATACATGAATGTCTTTCGATTTATTGAGAGATTATCAAAAATGAAAAAATGGAAAAAGACAAGATTTTAAAAATTTAAATTCTGGGTTTGTTTGGTTTCCTAATTTTTTTTCTTTTATTTGATAACTCACTTCCCAATTTTACCATCCAAACATGGCATCGAGGTCATAATTAGCTTTAATCTAGTTTAAAAAAACTTACGATTTCCTTAAACAAAATATATATTTTTCTTTTCTACTTTCGCTAACAAAGATCTCATCATCATTTGGGCAATTGTAAGACAGCATCAAGTGTTATTTCAAATTGAATACAATTGATTTACGTAGTAAGACTCGTCACTTTCATATTAAGATTTTACTTAATAACGTGCACTTAATCATTGATGTGGGCCAACGTCGCAATTCACCTAGTATTTTTTTCATGAAACCAGATAACAATTATTTGCATGAATTTTTATTTATACAATATTACTTTACATTATTTTAGCTTTATCCAATTGTTCACATTCACCAACAAGATGATAAAAGACATGTGACATCAATGAGATTGAATGATTGTCTATTGAATGATCTAATCACACACAAAAGGAGAGAAAAAGTTTAGTAGAACTTTAAGAAGAAATTGAGGTTTAATGAGATGAGAAACAAAAATGCACGTTGCATTTGACTCACATATTGGGGCCAAGTTGTAATTATAATGACGTTTGGGCCACGTAAATTTAAAAGGTACCCCACCACACTCCGTACTTTTTGGGGCAGAATCCGATTTCTCCACTGTGGTTGACCTCATGCGAGGTTTATTTATATGTGGTTTGGGATTAAACTGTAATATTTAGCTTTGTTAAGGAAAGTTCAACAAAACATAGATCTTTTATGTAGTTTTTGCTAAATATAGAAACATCCCCAATATTATTTCTGAAATTACTTTGTAACTATAATTAATATTAAAAAATAATCACAATACTCTGGTAATATATAAAATAACAAATATTAAGTACTCTATAATTTTTAATTCAAATCCAAACCATATATATATATATACACACACCCATATAACTATTGTTTTATAATTAATTTTTTAGTTTATAAAAACGTCATGTCTTTTATAATATATATTATTAGCAAAATATATATATCT
>BRYF01000018.1:16265312-16267812 GCA_030159135.1 Actinidia polygama
CAACGGATGACGTGAAGAAGCCTTACCATTTCCACCGATCCCACTCAGGCAAGTGATAATTTTTATTAGTGATATGATAATTCGTAATTTAAATTTACACAATGATAAATTTATTGTTTGAGTGATCTGATAATTCGTAATGTAGATTTTAATTTTTAAATGTATATTATTGTGATAAATTTGGGAAATTTATTTCTACACTTCTATTTTGGAGTGTAGAAATCATTTTCCTAAATTTGTTATTTAATTTATGATTGTATAGTTACAAAATTAAATTAAATTAAATTTAAATGTATAATTTTTTTCTCATTTAACTTTTTTTAGTCAAACATTATTATAATCAATCCTAATATTTACATGATCTATAAATTTATCGATGTTAATTCCTAATATGCATTTCAAACATACAATCACTGTAAAAAAAACACAAAAAAAATCACTTTTAAATTTATAGAACATCAATATTCTAAGGACCTAACAAGTAGAAAATTGATAAAAATAATAATATGTATATAACTGATAAATTTATCATTGTTAAATTTTATTATCAAAAAAATATTTTTTGATATTTTCATAATTTCATATTCAATATGAATTTTGTTTGATAGATCTTGTTAAGAAAGTTCTTAAAAAATATAAATTTTGTTAAAAACGAATGTGTACAATAATAGTTATAGAAATTTAAAGTTTGGAATACAAAAATACAAAAAAGGAGCGTGACATCAGCGTTCTCACTTCCATTGTTTTCTTGTTTCTTCTGCTTGCATGTAACCTTGGGCAGTTTTATAATTTTACCCCACAAAAATACCTGATCGGTTAACTGTTACACACTAATGACTTGGTTCAAAATAAGTAAAACAAATAAGACCATAATGTAATTATCCCAAAATAATAACTACTTATTCAAAAATAATAACAATTTGTGCATGGATTGGCATGTTAACTTTTGCTGATATCAACTTCTAATTTGACAAAAAACAAATAAATTCCATGATAGTCTTCCATTTCTTTGTACAAAATAATAAATATTTTGGTCTTGCTTGAAATAACATTACCTATAAATTAATAAGTATTTTGTTTAGAGCACTCAAGCAACAAAATGTTTTATTTTTACAATGTCTATTCATTTTGCTTCTAATTTTTCTTATACGACGGAACAAAAAAAAATCTTCTCTTTTGTTTTCAATTTTATCTTCCTTCAAAAATTTGAAAGAGTAACGTGGCATTAGAAATTTGCATTTTGGACCTTCAAAAAGAAATTAAAAGCTTAGACGGTTGGATGTATGAATTTTGTGGCACGCCAACCAAGTGAGTTGGGTTGACTTGCAAAGGCCTAGGTCTCGCGTTCAAACCTCCTTAAGTGGCCAGGTATTAAGGTATTTAAGTATAAAAGTTGGCGAGTGTACCTTTCAGGTCTGGGCAAACTGTACCCAGTGTCTGGAGTATGGATATGTGTCTAGGTTCGTCCCTAGGCCAAGGCCTACCAGGCCAAGGCCTAAGGCCCTCCAAAAATACTCAAATTTTAGGGCCTCCTTAAGTTCGGTCGGGTAGTATATGATATGATCCAAAAAAAAGGCCCAAACTGAAAAAAATTATACTTCTGGACATATTTTGTAATTGGGCTGCAAATAATAGGAATGAGCTCAAAACTACATGTTGTCAATTGAAAAAGTTTTGGTAGATGGCATAGACTATGCAAGCTTAATTAACACTTTTGCCTCTAAAAATGATAGAAGAAGAGTGTTCAAGTGATACTTTTTTTTTGACAATTTTAGTGATAAATACTTTTGTAGATTTTTTTTTTAATTCTTTAATATTTTAAGTTGTTTTTTACATGTTTGAATTTTATTTATTGAAATATAAAAGGTCCTATTTTGAAAGTTGGCCTAAGGCACCCAAAAATTTAAGGACGACTCTGTATGTATCATTACTAATGTGCGAATCCGTAACTTAACGCTACATTATTGAATGACATGCTATATAGCCTTACGAAAGAGTGACTCATTGAAGGTCTAGTTTTAAGAGTAACCACATATGGTTAGGCTTTTTGGGTTTTGTGGCGTACCTAACTTATAGGAGTGGAACGTTAGGTTTTATTAGTTAAAAATAGTTTGAATACAATGTACTTAGTATAGAAAATCCGTGCATAACACTTGATGGCTCTAACTACCACTTTACATGAATTCATGGATATAAGAATATAACAGCTTGTTTGGCATCCGGAGATGATTCCGGATTTGGCCATCTCCCGGATTTGACCTTCCTTCTCTCTCCTTCTCCCGGGTTTGGCGTCCATTATTCTCCCCCTGATTTCTTCTCCGATCGCCTTCAAAATCCATCCATACCTGGATATGTGACGGACAGGAGGTTGTTACAATGCAGAACTCTCTGCAATTGTAAATTTAAAACTGACTGTAACAAGCAATAGAAATAATTCTCTCTATTCGAGCTAGAGTAGGCTCCTGAAACAAAAATCTGTATTATTATTCTTCCCTCACTG
>BRYF01000018.1:16290312-16292812 GCA_030159135.1 Actinidia polygama
AGAAGTACACAATCTTAGACAAAACTCGAATTATCTCACATTAGGGTTCACATAACGTGGGACCTGTCTCTTGTTGGAATGGGTGTGGTTGGAATTATAGTTACAAAGTGTGTACTCCAGACAAAATTATTGAAGCTAAGGGCTTGTCAAGGGTCAATACTGTCATCCAGTTGGCACTTCGGATCAACTAATCAGGTGAAAATAGGTGTCACCTCAACTTTCTTTTTCGGATAGGAGAATTACATTAAGAGGGCAGCAATAACTTCAAAGGTACAAAATATCTTATACCCCTACAGTAAGAGAGAGAAGAATTTTTTTTTCTTTCTTTGGATTTTGACAAGTTCGTTTGGTATTATTAACAGGGTTCTGCATCGGGCGGTCAATAAGAAGCAAAAAATAATAAAAAATAATTAATTTTTGATATATTTTTTTATATATTTTCACATATTTTTATACGTTTTTATATTTTTTTATATACTTTTTATATTTTCTTAGACACTATTATTAATATTATATTATTTTTGTTATTCATTATTTCTTATCAAATTTTATTATTTTTAAGTGAAAAATAAGAGAGGCTTAATATTAAAAAAATCACTAATTTTCATCTACTTTGTAATTCAAAAATATCAGAGAATTGAATTACTTTTCATTTCTTATTATTTTTCACGAAACCCTTCAAAAAAATTTCGGAAGGTAAGAAAGTGAAGTCTATGTATGATTTTTGATAAAGTTTGAAATTTTATTTTGATTAAAGTGAAAATTATAACGAAAAACAAAAATAGAGTAATAAAAAGTAACGATGGATTATGGATTTTTTACAAGTTGTAATTGTTTTATAATTACTAAATTATACTATTATTCTTAATATAATTTATTATAAATATAATTTTGACCCTAGAAAAATTAATAATTTATCATAAATTTTATAAATTCTATAATTCTGACCCGCTGAACTTAAGTTATGACAATTTTAACACCACAAAAACTTAATAATTTATCATATATTTTATAAATTCTACAATTTTGATTCATTTGAACTTAAATTCTGACAATTTTGATCTCGCTAAATATAAATTTTAAAAATTTTAATCCCATTACACCTAAGTTTTGAGTCATCACATGATCTAATCAAACTCAAAATTAGAGAGACACAACTTCAATCAATTCGTCTTATAATAGGTCCCACTTGTGGGATCCATCCATATCTGATGAGAGGGTGTGCGACAACCAATTTGGAACTACCCAAGTTGTTGAGCTGAAACCTGATGATCAATTAATGAGGTGGGATGAGATGTCTAAACTTCTTTTTCAGGTATGATAATTGCATTCACACGGCACCATTAACGTCACAACGTACAAAATATCTATCCTTTCTAGCCTGTCCATTAGCCACACGAGAGTGACAGGAAAAATAAAAGCCTTTAGCCTCCTCAACAGGTGGCAAATTGGCTACACAGAGGAGAACATGGCTTAGTCCAAATAGTAAAAGGCAGACTTATTAAGACTTAGGTTTTGGTTCGATTCTCACCCCGCCTCCGAGCACAAGGCGCAGTCACTTCGGGCGGACGGCAGGTACATGAGCTAACACTCGGAGGTATCGCGTTCGATTCTTAGTGGCTGCATCGCATATCTGCGTTTACATCCTAAGGTGTGAAGGGCTAGTTGCTTAGAGCACAGAGATTAGTCTGTAGTCTGGGTGGGCTCAAATGCCTGTTTAGGACACCATGTGGTTAATAAAAAAAAAATTGGTGGAGGGGCATTTAAGTATATATTGCTCAAACACCTTGTATTTTAATTCTTTGATACTTTTACGTTTTAGTTACATATAGGGGCATTTAAGTAATTTTATCAATTAAAGATTTAAAAAAAAGTGTAAATGTAAAAAATAACAGTGCGAAAAGCACCACTCTAAAGCTGTATTTGAATCGAGGATTGATGGGAGAAAAATAAAATAAAAATAAAAAATAAAATAATTCATTTATTCAGAACCATTAAATCCTTTAATTATTCCATTTTCTTTCCCTTTTTCTCCCTCAAAACCTTAAACCTTAATATAACATAATAGGAATGAAGGGAAAAAATCATCACCCCTGATATATCTCACAATAATCCAAACAATCCATACCCCACCCCATATGACAGGTGATGGTACAAATTCCACTCGATTTACAAATGCACACTTGCCTATTCTGTTCCACCTAAGATATTTGTCATTTGCTTAATTTTAAAAGGAAGTTGGACACCAAACAAACGCAAAGGTTGAGTTTCTTCCAATATTTTATCGTAAAGCAAGAAATTTTACGCGTCAATCAATTTGTTGGGTAGCAATATAAATTGGTAATTTTATCTTGAATTCATTTTTCAAAAAATAGTACTCTATAATTCAACGACCCAATAGAATAATATGGCCCAATAGAATAAAGTCCTCGCATTTATGATTGTCAAAAAAAAACGATAGTATTGTTAAACCGGTTCGGACCAGACTTGGCCGAACCGC
>BRYF01000018.1:16320312-16322812 GCA_030159135.1 Actinidia polygama
GTCAGGTCGATTCTTGGTTCGGACAGGTATTTTGTGCACCCCTACTCACAAGTTCTAACCAAAGATTGTGGGCCCACACTATATACTTCAAAGATTTTTTTTTATATTTTTAAATTTGTAATTTTATTTAAAAAAATATTTTAAAAAAAAAATTAGGTAAAACAGAGCATTTTTTTTTTCTTTGCCCCCACAAAAAAACCGTTGACGTTGAGAAATATGTGTTGGGTCTAAAATGGTTCTACTTCTTGGGGCCCACGAAACCAATGGTGGAGAATCTGGGGATCCGTGATTTTGGGTTGAGGGTCCATTGAGGACGATGGATATGCGTGGTATGGTTGAGACTTGCGCGTGAGAGTACTTGTGGTGTGGATGTGGAAGGCTTTTTATAGTGTGAAATGATGTCGCACTCTTCTACTTTTCGGACACGAATTGTGACCCACCCTTGCGTGTCTCCACGCCACAAATTGGTTAAGCACCGCGAACTCATACTCGTACGATTGAGTGAAGAATTCACGCGCCAATTCTTAACCTAATCAACCTGTTTTGGAACTTAGGTTTGGGGCTCCAAAAGGAAGGGGTATCTTTAGGCTGTTTAGATTAAATATTTGGCAAGCAAAAATAAAATAAAAGTTAAAGGATTTAATCAGGCAAAATCATTGAATTAGTGCCTTTTAGTAGTGATAAGAAGAGAATTTCGATAACCTCGAATTAACTCCATAAGCGGATGTTATTCAACCCGAGATAATCATGTCGCCATGTTATTCGCAAGGAGCCATATCATCACTCTAGGAGGTCATGTCATATGTCTTATGATCGTCAATCAAAATGTCAAGCTTCTTTACATTGCCCACGTTATTCTCGCTCCTCTCAAATTGCCAACTTACGTTACTTGGTAGTTCACATTGACAATACCTCTAGACCGAGGTGAACACGATTAATTCCATCTCCACCACAGACTCCTACAGTTACGATATTATTTTCACTTGGCATTCACCACCCATTATGACGCTTTAATCGGCCACGACTTTTATATTTGGTTGACGATGATTACGCGCGACCTTTCCACACGTCTATGAAGTCTCCATCTATAAAAAAAATGTTCACAATTATCTAGAAGGGGTAATTGCAATCACACTCCTTAAGCTATTGTTATATAATTTATATGGTGTGCTTTGTTTAGTAAATTCATCTCAATTTCATCGTCACACAGGAGGGGGGTTTGAGCAGTCTCATTTCGGCCGATAACGTCTGTCTCCCTGCGTAGGTGACCAAGGTCGCAATCTTGAACAATTATGACTGTTTGTTGCTCGCCCCGAATTTTTACCTCAACAGGTAAGATCTGGCTTATCCATAGTTGATTTTATAGAATAACCATGTATTTGATATTATTTACAACTCATCACCTTTAGAAATATTATTTTTGATCAGACCAGCTTTTAGATATTAAGTGATGGTCATACCATTGATATGAGAATTTTCCAATTGTTGTTGCCCAAGACCATCACGCCACCCGATGCTCCATATAACTTTAACCCGTGCGTGAACCTCACCATACGATCACTACTCACTACCTTTCTTGTATGGACCCAAACAATTAACCCGTAGGGATTATCGTGTCGAGTTAGTTTAGCGAGAAAGACTGGAATTCATGCATTTAGCACAAATATTAATAAACAAGTTTACATAGCTGAACGGAGTATATCTGCTGTTCGAATGTCATTCCGTGTCATCACCAATGTACGAGGATGATGAACTATGTATCAACTATCAAGAGACCCTGAGTTTCTCACGTGATTAGGCCCTTCATATGATTGTAACGACCGGAGAAAGATTTAGGTTTGTCTTTGGCAATTTGGACCCATCAAGGCATCTCAAATGCTTTGACAAATGTCTTTTTCATAGTAAAAAATTGGCTTTTGCATCAATGCAATAACATTGAGCAACAAAAATAGAATTTTAATGATCGGACAAACTTCCAATTAAAATTAGCCAAAACCTAAGTCAAAATAATAATTTTATTTTTTAATATTTTGACATTGTAACTAATTAAAAAAATAATTTTGACTTTCCAAAAATACCTCAAACTATTGGAATTGCTCTAAAATGACTTTGGCTTTTCATTTTTTTTTGAGAATTTATTTTGATTTAATGGCAATGATTTTTGCAATTCCTTTTTATTTAGATGCATTTTTTTTTGTCTTTATTATATAAATAAAATCATCCAAATTTCATAATCCAAATAATAACTATAAGCACATTTTCGAAATTTTATCCCAAAAAAACGAAAAAAGAGAGGATTTTTTCTTTGTATTTTGATAAAATATTTTAAAAAGGATGTTTTTTCTATAAAAAAAACACAAAAAAAATCAGATAAGCGACGACGTGCTCGCCTTGATGCTACTACTGTTGTTCCCCCACTTCGCCTCTTCTTCGTTGCCTTCAATCATCTCTCTCTACACGTCTTTCCATTTTCTGGCTTTCTCGTCCTCAAATATTCCCC
>BRYF01000018.1:16332812-16335312 GCA_030159135.1 Actinidia polygama
TAAACCTTCTTCCAAGTGTACAACAAGTTAACTTGTATGAGAAGAAGAAAAAAAAAGGAAGAACAAAAGAGGGATAAAAAACCGCCTTTATCGGCATCATATTGATGCAGCTAAAGAGCAAGAAGAAAATTATGATAGCCACTGAAGCCTCTTGTGCCTTGCACTTCGGGAAGGAAGAATCCGCCTTAATATCGGCTGTTATATCTCCTCTCATGCCTGAATTGCATCAATAGCGTAAATGGGCTTTCCAGACTCCGATCGTGTAAGTTTGCGTATTGTATTGTTCGCCATTTACAAGTTGTGGTCATACTTCAATTGGATCACTTGTATAATTAAAAAAGTTTACATCTCTGGGGTGACAAACTGAAAAGATCCCTGCAAAAGAAGGCGAACAAGCTGTTAGGTCATGTTATTCAAATTTAGGCATGTCCTATAACAGAAGAGACTATAATGCAAGGTGGGAGAGAGCATGACAAATTGATATACCCGTGGGAAAAAGCCGCTTGGCCTGTAATAGCTCATGTGAGGGCCGAGCCAATTCTTACTGGTTTTAGACTTCTTAAACCTCTTCGAAGATACTCAAAAAACAACACAAAGAGGCCAAGAAAGTAAAATAGGAAAAGGCGTAGCTTTTCTAAAATGTCAACAATGAAAGAAAGCCTGCCTCCTTCGGAACTTGTACAGCCAAACGTCATCCTTGTTACCGACCACCCTGGAAAAAGATCAATGCTTATTAGAAACCATCAGAAAAGAGAACACGACATTGTGTAGAATACATGCAACGAAATAGAGTTCAATAGGTATTTGCAGTTTCTTTTATGATCAAACTGTTAATCTGTTATGTTTGGAAGCACATGATAAAAGGCTCGTTCGATCCAAAGCGTCCATAATCATGAAGAAAAATGAACATCTAAGCTCTCTACCCCTCCCCAAAGAAAAGCAAAACAGAGAGAAAAATGACTTTGAAGCTCAAGAAGCCTCACGGTATAGACTCTTAGCCTTTTTAGGCAATTGAGTCACACTTTAAGGTGATGGTCATCGTTTAGTCAGTGGTATACCTACATAAGAAAAAGGAGGGGAGGGGATACTCTGCTGTTGAGTCACTAAAACTTACCAGGGCTTTCCACGGGAAAGTTTGTCCAGTCATACGGGCTTATCTTCCTTTCCGATGCATCGATCAATTCAACAAGAGCTTGATTGACCTGATATTTCCAATGTTATTAACGTATTAGTATCAACAACACAAGTTAATCTAGTCAAACATTGCTTTGATGCATAGAACACACAACTTCAAATGCACAAAGTAGAAGTAAGGAGGGCAATGGGAATCTTAATTTTAAAACGTCTAGACAATGCCCGCAATTAGCATAATGCAAGAAATCTATTGAAACATACAAGGAAAAAACAAACTCACTAATGGAGCATTTTAATAGTAGAAATACATACGATTGAAATACATAAAACTCAATAATAATGCTCATTATATGAACTGAATTGTAATTTTGACGAGTATTACTCAGTTTTAACTAGATAAATTACGAGCTTTTGACCCACAATTTTTGTCCTGCATCTTACCTTTAATATATTATGCTTGCAGTTTATGCGTCAAGTTTTGGATTTGAACATTTAATATAAAATTTATAGCATTCATTTATGTATGCTCCAAAGATTAGATTTACGAAGTGTTGGAAGCCATAATAGCAACAAATTCATGGGTAATCAGCATTGTATCATGAATAAAAAATTTAGAAGTTGGCTCCTACGTAATTTTCATTATTAAATAAATCATATAATATTTCTAATTGCTTTTATGTGCAGATTTTTGAGTCTCCATGCTAATTGCAAGCTTGTCAATCATTATTTAAGACTTTGCACATGCTTCATTTTTGGCAGTTATATAGAAAGCCCTCTTATTCAATGTTTGCTATCTGATACGTAAAGTATTTAGTAGTTATTGAAAGCATGCAGCACATTTGAGAGCATAACCCTTGTCAAGCAAGTTAGATTAATTTTAGCTACAGAAACAGAATACTTGAAAGAATGGTGAAAAGATTGTAACACCTAAAGAATTCGAAGTAATAATTCATTTTGATCGATGAATTCCAAGTGTACAACAAGTTAATAATTCGAAGTAATAGTACCACTCTTTTAGTTTAATAATATCCTTAGTGGTGCAAGCATCCTCGACTTCTTGAATGATTCATGCCTTATTCTGAAGAGTTTTGGATATGCATTTCTGGTTTAAAAAATAATGTGTACTAACAAAAGTTTTTCAATTGTTGTTCTGAATTCATTGACTCTTGGTGTAGTACCTACTACGAGGCACACTTTGCATATTTTACGTAGTCTTTGAATATAGAGTTGTCACCAAGTTAATTGTTTTTGGTGGCCAACTTCATCATATAGTTAAACATGTCACAAAATAGATCAAATACCTCTTCAGTCCTCTCATGACTTACTAGATGCCCTCCGTGTAGTTCTATCATTCTAGCAAAAGGCT
>BRYF01000018.1:16385312-16387812 GCA_030159135.1 Actinidia polygama
GTTGAGTCATTCAACGGTCAACCTTGATTTTATTGGGAGAGTTCAGTAGGTGTAAGTATTTCTAAAATGAAGTAGAGGTATGCAAATGATATTTGCTTAAAGTTTCATCAATTATAACGTAAAGTTTAATTTTTTCACTTTACTTGAGAGTTCAAGGGGTGTAAGTATTCAAGAGTAAAGTTGAGGGGTGTAATAATTAATCGCTTAAGGTAAAATACCCTGAAATAATTCAATTGCAAAATGGAACTTCTTAGAGTAAATAATTGCTTTTGGGTACAATTATTTCAATACAATAATTCAACCCACAAGTCTTTATTTCGTGATAAATGATTGTGAAAGAAACACTTTGCAAGAGTTTTGTTAAATTAAATAGTGTTAATTTAAGAGTTGGTTTTGAAAATTTAATGACTTTTTATAACTAAAGATGTCAAATGGGAAGTTATCATGCCTATTTAATAAAAACCTAAGTCTGACTAGCCCATTCTTGATTCGTGCCATGTCTGCCTAATTGTGCTATTGTCGTGCTGTGCCATAATTTTTTTATGAATGAGTTTAATGTGTCAAAAAATTAATATTATTTAAGATTTACTCACATAAATATGTCGTGTGAATCAAGCCCAATTAACACTTCTAGTTAAAACCCTTATGCAATAAAATAAAAGCCAAATGAGATCTGTATCCCCTAAAGCAAGCTAACTCATACATCCAAATTACAATTCTTTTGCAGTGTTTGTTGTGGGTCTAGCCTATATTCATTTTTGTCTATTTTATATTTTTTTGCTACAAGTTGGGGTCGACACACTGCTTGCTTGTGTTGACATTTTCTGAAGTTGCGTCAACACCTTCAGCTATTTGTGTCGACACTTTCAGATCGTGTTCATTTTTTTATTATTTTTGATGTAACCCGTACTTGGCCCAACAGTTTTTTCCCTAATTAAGGGACACAAGTAGATACGTATGAATTGTGTTTTCAATGAATCAAAAAACAAAGATTAATTTCTCAAGTCTTGCTAAATATTCATTCACATTCAACAAAATGCATACACTCTTTCTTCTTCTTCTTCTTCTTCTTTTCAGCCTCGATCAACAATCGCATTTTGGGTGAAGTCAAAATTCAAAGCTCTTCACGAAAGTAATCGTCGTCATCAAATTCATCGTCGTAGACAGTGTTGTAGAATATATACTCGTGCAAAATCATCTCATCCAGAGTCAATTTTCCATAACCATCTTCGTCTGCCTAAATTTAAATTTAAAACAAGGCAGAAGTTAGAAATTGGGTCTAATATCAACAAAAAAATCAAATAGGTAAAAACTTGCCTCGTGGATCAAATACCCGACACATAATTTTGCGTACGAACGTTCTCGTATTGGAGTATCGGTGTTAGCTCATCGACCCCCAATAACTTGCCAAAATATAAAGTTAAGTTAAATTTTTTCAACTCTTACAAGGCAAAAATAGTTCCGATATCAAAGAACGGATAATTATACTCGTCCTTGTTCACATTAAGCTTTTCGAACACGTTCTCATGGGAAGGTGCGTTTGCTACCTCGGTTTGGTTTCGAATTCAACATGATTCTGGTGGCTGTCTTTACCCTTGTTTTTGAATTCGGTAAAAATCTAGTTTCTCATGCCGGTCATAGTGAATTTGGCATGGACATAAAAAAGAAAAAAGAAAAAACAAAAACAAAATTATAGAAGACAATAAATGGCAAAAATATGTTATGGTATCCAACTCAATATTTTCGAAAGAGTCTGGAATATGACGGAAAGTTATAGACTATTATAAAAGGATCCGGAACATTCGAGAAGTCTAGAGAATTCTGGAAGAGTCTAGAATATGGCGGAAGGTTTTAGACCATTATAGAAGGATCTGGAATCTGGAAGAGTTTAGAATGTTCCAGAACATTTTGAAGGGAACTAGAAAACTCAATAAGCTTATAAAAAACCTAAAAGATTAGAGAAGAGCCTAGAAGATTGAAGAATATTCTATTTTATTCTAAAAGATTGAAGAATGTTCTATTTTATTCATTCTTGGATTGGAGGAGTATTTTGAGAGAGTTTTAGTTGCTTCCATTGCACCTATAAATATAGGTAAACTCTTAGTGTTTTAAAAACAAGAAAGCCAACAAGAAATTTAAGAGCGATCCACTTGGTGAGTGAGTGATGTAGGCAAATTGCCGAAACACGTAGATATTGTGTTCTTGTCTTGTTTATTTTCTGTGTTATTTGGCTTAGCATAATTTTATCATTTTTATATTGAGGGACCAACAAAATAAACTGCAAGAAAATTTTGTTGGTTTCATTTAAAATTAATTCGCAGCATATTGAAAAATAAAAAGTCTAATTTTGAAAAATTTACTCTTTAAATTCATAGAAGTTGAGAATTCTATTAACTTTCATAAACCCCATCGGAAATCCGTTTGGTTGCCAAAAAAATAAGGGAAAGTAAAGGTGTTCCGATTTTCGGAATTCCCTTGGGGTGTATTTAGATGAATGATT
>BRYF01000018.1:16397812-16400312 GCA_030159135.1 Actinidia polygama
AAGTATAAATATTTAAACTAGTATGTCGTTAAATTGAAATATTCAAAACTTTTGAGATAAAATTAAAGTGAAGAAAAAATCATGTAAGTACTTAAAAAATCAAAGGAAAAAGTATAACTTGACCAAAAATTTGGCTGAGTCAAGAGGACCCGTGTCCTTGTTTTCTCTGTTCTTATCTCGCGTATGTATGTGTGTGTATGTATATATATATATATAGGGTTGGTTCAAGGGACACAAAATTAAATACAAAATTCTAACCCTTACAATCAAGGGCTAGGATTAAAAGTTAAAACAACCCTTCCATTTAAAACAAACCTCCTCCCTCCCCCCCTGCACAAATGGAATTTTGATGGAATGGTGGGTTTGATAAACGAAACACCAATAAATGGATGATAATTGATAAGAAACTTGTCATCAAGGATTTTGCATGGACTGTCTGACCAAAACAACAATCGCAATCAGTTTCTCCTTTTACCCTTGTTGTTATTGCAGGCACCAAATTCTCAATCCGTGACGGAGCCCTTCAATCGGTGACAGCGACGGAGACCTTCAATCGGTGGGTTCAATCAGCGGCAGCGTGCTCGTCATGGCGGAGGTGGTCAAGCCTATGAAGTTATCGTACACCCTAGTTCAAAATTGGTCAATCAGACGAGTTTTTGGTCAGGTGAATTGTCGTTTTATATATTTTTCAGTGTTTTGGATCTGATTATAGGGTCAGTTCTAAAGTTAAAATGATGTGTTACATAAAGTGTTGATCGGTAGTGATAATGAGTGCATTTGATAACGATTACGGTGAAAAATGGTCCCATCACCGTAAAAATTTAATAAGTTGTAATTGATAGCATTTAATGAGAATCTATCAGCTGGATTATACAGTTATAGGGTTGGATTAATTATTTTAAATTATTTTATTATCGGTAATAATCTTTTTCTTTTGTTAGGTTCCGAAACGGAGCCGAAATGAAATACAGTTATCTTATGTAAAGTGGTGATTCCCGAGGAGCTAAGTAAGGAAAAAAACATTCGAAACAACTTAAAGCAAGGTATAAGTGCGGTAATAGGTGGGAATATAATATATGATAATCTTATTCATACTGAATTGCTTGTCTCTTATATGCTTGGTGACGGTGATTTTAAATGAGGAGAGGTGACATTGCATATCATATTCAATTGCTTATCTCTTATATGATTGATGATGGTGATTATATCTATGAGGTAATTATATATGAGGAGATATGTTGATTATACATGAGGTGATATGGCAATGCATATCATTTATCTTGTATGCTTGCATTGCACTTGTGAAAGTTAACCACGGTAGGTTAACTGAGGCTTAGTCACGGTGGACTAGCCTATGGGTGCCACGATGGGCATTCCTTGATAACGAGCCATCATATATTGGGCCAACGTTATCTAAACTTGCGCGCACATATGAGTGATGCATCATTGCATTGTTGATCTTTATTTATGGATATCTACGATGATGGTGTTTCTATATCATTCTTATGAATTTTAGTATCTATTATGAGTATGTTGATATTTAGCTCATGATGATCTATTTTTCTGGATATCTATAGTAGGTGTTTATTTGTATCATTCTTTATGAAAATGATTATCAATATATTGTGAGCACGTTGATATTTAACTCACACCCACACAGATTATTTTGACAAGTGAGGTAATACAGATAGTTGTCTGGTTCACTGTAATCGCGGTCCTAGACGTGGTGATTTTCCTTGTTAAGGATGGAGGCATCGTACAGTTTTGTTGAGTCTTGAGTTAGTTGTGTATGTATTATATTTTAAAAGAGAGCTTGTTTATATTGTAAATATCAGAGTGTGTATATGTGTATCTTATGATTTTGGTTTTAATTATTAGTGAATAGATAATAATTTACTCTTAATCTGTTGAGTAAAGGTGAATTCCAGGAGTCGTTCTCAGGCGTTGGTGGCTTGTGCGATCACATTTCGCCTAATTAAGCATCATTTATGTCTAATTAGATTTGGGGTGTGATATTTTGTCTCCCTGATCTCTTCGTCGACCACGTTCGAAATCCATCTACAACCGGATATATCACGGACAGGGGTACCCCGTCCGTGGTCACGCGGTGCTCCGCATAGTGGTGAAATGACCGTTGTGCCCTTGGTCCTCTTCTTCCCTTTTATCTCTCTCACAATCGATATATGCTCCTCTGTATAGGCCACCGAATTCGACGATGACAATGACGAAGATGATGATGATTCGTTGGTGGGTTTGTTACTGAGTTGATCTTCGAGCTTCGAGAGGAGATCGTCAATGGTGAGAGATGGATCAAGACGACGCGGTTTGGTGATGAATTTTAGGGCTCGGACGATCGCCCGATTCGATTCGCAGGATGTCTCTCTCTCTCTAGACTGTGTAACAATGAAATTGAGGAAGAAGAATATATGTGGGAGGAATAATTACAAGGGTAAATTATATCAGTGGTCCTTAAAGTATTATATCGTATTAATTTTGGTCC
>BRYF01000018.1:16557812-16562812 GCA_030159135.1 Actinidia polygama
ATTATTACATAAAATCATAAAATAAATGATTGCCGTCTAATTTTAAAAAGTAAAAAATAGTTGCGGTGTGATTTTAGTATAAACCAGGGAATATCAGTGACATTTACTAAGAGACGATTTACAATAATTACAAAATGATACTGTGAGAGTTTACGACATAAAAATAAAACAAAAAAGCTACATGACCCAACTAACTTACCTTAAGAAATAATCCTATAAGGAAACAATGTCGATAATATAAATTGCAACTCAATATGAATATCAAAATTATTTTGAAATTTATTTAAGTTAATCTAACGGCTGAGATTTCATCTGAGATTATTTTTTCTCTTCAAAACTATCACTTCATTCTTTTCAAATATGTGAACCCCATATAAGTTATGATCTAATGGTTGAAAAATATTTAACACTAGATATATATTTTATCCATTGAAATTTTTTTTAGTGAGACCCACCAAAAAAAAATTAAAACACACATTACTTCTCCTTCATTTATCCTAAACTAGCAACACTTTTTTAAATTCATTATATTTTCTAATCCGCTCTCCATTTTATAGCAATGTATTTCTTCGTATATGCATGCAATGTATCTTTATCTGATTTTTATATCTTATCTATTTTGTAAGTTATAAAACTTTAATAAATATACTTAAGAGATTATTTTTTTGTGTGTGTAGTACCGTAGGCACGGATAATTACTATAAATCAACAAAGAAGGAGCCCTACAAATAGTTATGTCTTGGTGGTTGGGTTTGTTGGTACTTATTCAAATACAAAGAAAAAAAGAATAATGGATCCATTTGGAATCGGGCAGAATGTCTTGTTCTTCCATTGACTTTTCTCAGCATCGTTCAATTTGAGGGGCTTTCAATATATATAGACGACTCGTACAAGTTTAATTTTGCACTATTTATTTTTAATTGTGTCAGGCGATCCCTTATATCTTTGGTTAAGGCTCCGTTTGGCACCAGCTTTTTTTAGCTTTTCGGCTGGCTTTTTTGCTTAAAATAAGCAAAAAAGCCAATCAGAGTTGGCTTTTTTGCTTTTCTGATTTTGCTTATTTGCTTAGTTTTAGCTAAAGTAAAGCCAGAAAAGCAAAAAAGTCAAAAAAAAATAGCCTTTTAATAGCTAGCTTAAAAAAAGCTTGGCTTTTAAGCATTACCAAACGGAGCCTAAGTCTCGGTTCTGTTTTTTATTTTATTTTAAAAAGAGACTACACGACCTTACAAATACAGGCTTCCTTTCCAAGATTCAAACTCAAATCCTTTTTGATTCAACTTACCATAACCAATTGATCATGAATTATAAACGAAATTAATTAGGAGTGCAGAAATTAATATTGGTGTTAATTTCTGCACTCCTACTTTTATAAAAATTAGAGTGCAGAAATTAAATTTTGGAGCCATTGTGTTCTTGTTTGGGAAGAGAACGCAGATCACAAGGTGGATTTTGTGCATATAACAATGAATTTCATCATGATTTTTAAATTCATTTTTATGAGATTTGAATTCGAAAAAAGAACCTATAAAAGGACATATTTGCAGTTGAATCCTGAGATTGTTTTTATTTCTAAACGCTCCTCCTCGAAGGCATCGCTTTGGGGACTTTATTATAAGATCTCATATTTAAGAAAACATATACATACCATTTGTATTTTGTCATAGAAATGGAGGTGAAGGTGTGGCATTAGGGTTTAATTTCACAAACACACCATAAATTATCGCGTTTTGTCGCTTTCATTCACTTATTAAAAAAATAAATCGTATTAACTCCGCTAATTATTTAATTGTATCACTTACATCAATTCCGTTACTAATCTGTTTAAAATAGTGATGAAAATCGATCACGTGTTGTTCATACTTAAATTAAATACCCTCATACACAGGCTTATTTAGCCATTGTGGAGACAAATATAACCCTTATAGAGTATCAACTTATTTTTTATAAAAAAAATAATAGAATCTTAGATATAAGAGTATTTAATTTAAATACATGAGTAACACGTGATCAGTTTTCATCACTATTTTAAATATCTTAGTAACAAAAGGGGTATAAGTGACAATTAAATAGTTAAGGGATTAATATAATTCACTTTTTAAATAAGAAAATAACAGTGACAAAATACGATAATTTATGAGATGTTTGTAAAATTAAGCACATTCTTTTTGTATAAAACAAATTGGATTCACTTATCTTGGATTGAATGCCATGTTTCCACTTCCTAATTTAAAAAAAAAATAAAACTCAAAAACCTATAAAACGACCCAAAAATGATGTCAAAAATTCCATATTAGTGAATATTTTGTTTTAGAGTCGAACACTTCATTCGATTGCAGCATTTTTCAAAAACAGAAATTGAACTGTTATAAATTTTCATTGGTATACGATGGAGGAGGGTTGCGAAACTCTAAACTCTAAATTCTCAAGTTATTCTGTTTGGTTATTGCTTTCAGAAATATTTTTTCAAGAACACATTTCAGAATTATTTTCCAACTCAGATATTCTTTTTTTTAAAAAAAAAAAAATATGAACCCAATAAGTGGCTGACCATGTGAATTTCTTTTTCCCTATCTAGCTACTCAACTACCATGTAAAGGAGGCATTTATTCGAACCCTTTTGAAATTGGCAGGGGTCTGGCCAAGGGGTTGTGATAAATAGGGACGTGAACCCATTAAATGATGAAAAGTGTTTAGCTGTCTTCTTTTTATTATTTTTGGTCAACTGGTTTGTTTGCATAATTGTGGACCTCGAGACAGCAGATCTTGTGTCTTAGTTTCTAAACGCAACCAAAACTGGACATCCCATTGTCTCAATACATCTCATCCGTATTTTCAAAATTTAAATATTTTCCCAATACAATTCTACCAACCCTACCCATATGCCCACCACCATATTCCCAAACCTCCTTCACCTAAATCCACCACCGCCTGCCCACCTAGCCAGCCCCTTCCCCCCCATTCAACCCACCCCACCCTCACGCCCAGCCATGACTAGGGAAAGAGTCAAAATTTAGGTTTAGTGGGGTTAATTGACCCCAGTGTGATTCCGCCCATGGCCATGACCTTTTCCATATTTGCCAACTTCATGCTCGGACAGGTGTGGCTGAAGAGTGGGTGTGGAGAGAAAGAGTTCGGATCTTTTGAAGTGCGCTCCGCTTAAAGTGTTCTTGGAGTGTACAAAACGATATTATTTAGGAACAAAATGATATCGTTATAATTAACTATAAAACGAAGTCGTTTCATGGTCAGGACCAAAACGATGTCATTTTATTTCTTTTTGGTCCTGAAATGTACAAAACAACGTCGTTTTGTACACTCTAAGAACACTTTAGGTGGGGCTCACTTTAAGGATCCGAATCCAGAGAAAAGAGTTTCTATCCAAATTAGTAATTTCACTCTAAGGCCAAAGTAATATGGGTATTGAGAGTGTGATGATTTGCTTTTAGAAAGCTCCTTCGTGTCTAAGTTTTTTTTTTTTTTTTGCTTGGTAAATAAAGTTTGTATAGCTCAAAAGTGAATGTACAGTATACTCTGGGCATTCCCAGGTAAAACAAAGTCTTTGGCTAATTCCGCGATTTAATACAAAATCGAGAAATTCTAACATCAAGAGACTAGGCATAGCAGCCCGACTCTAACCCAAAAAGATTACAAAACATTTGGCCTAAAATCTGGGAACAAAATATAGATGCATCTGTAAACATAAATTTGGATGCGCCTAATGATTGCCTCTATATGATCTGTCTTGCCTTCAAAAATTCTCTTGTTTCGGGCCACCCAAATGTGATATATCGTGCATGCAAGACTGATCTTCTTCATTTTTGCCGGTAAGCCTGTGCCTCTAGCCTCCTTGATCATCCATTTCACTGCTGATTTTAGGGTGGTCATGGCTCGGGATATGCCTAGCCAGCTTTTAATTTCTACCCATACCTGGTTTACTACTTGGCAACAGAAAAATAGGTGATCGATGCTCTCAGCTTCGTGTCTAAGTTGTAATGGCATCAAAACGCCAAACCATTGTGGTTTTTTAGTCAATTGTAGTTCTTTTTATATGGAATAGCATATTCAGGCAGACTATGAAAACAATTGATCCTGTTGTTCGAACATTAAATAACAAAAAATTAAACAAAAAACATATGATTTTACCCTCTTTTCGTCTTTTGTTTTTATTCAGCTTAAAATAAAAAAACAAAAGAAAACTGACAAACACACGAAAGCGTGAAAGATGAATATACTTACATAGTATTCATACATTACAAGTAATAAACACTCGTGCAAGTTTGAGGATGATTAATTATTCAATGGTTCGAATTCATTAAGTTATTTTAAGTACTTATAGATATGGAATGACATTTTAGATAAATCTGAAAGTTTTTAGATATCAAGAGACTTTTCACTTTTTTTAATAGGCAAGTCTCAAGTAGATAAAAGTAGGTCACCTTTGAAATTAAGTAAGATGACAAGCCCATCGTTTTCTACACCTAAATTTTCATAATATTGTCTCTTTTGAAATTGCTTTTTTTATCATTTTAAATTTATCTATCAAAATATATAGAACCATCCACCTTATGTGCTCCTTTAATTCCCAAAAAAACATTCTTAATTGAGAGATGTAATCCCAAATTATCTGAAAATAACATAAAAGGTGATCATGGTTGCCAGTAAATTTTGGAGCGTCAGCCCATACGAGGTTCTACCTCTGCTTTAATTGGGGCTCCCGCTAGTGGATATTGGGATTAGTCATCTGAATTAATCGATTCTTTAGACCAGATACCGAGATTATCAAAAATTTGATAATCGCAAATGGTTGCAACCCATGTGTTACGGCCAAGTGACATTGTTGCTAAATTTTAATAAAAAATACACAAAAATATTTAAAATATTAATTGTTATTCACATGTCGCATTTGAATATAAAGAAACTGAATTATTTGTAGTTGTGCTAGTATAACTTTAATATCTCGTTTGGTTACCCAAAAGTATATAGACGAGAGTTATGGCTTA
>BRYF01000018.1:16645312-16647812 GCA_030159135.1 Actinidia polygama
CAGGTTTCAAAAATGACAATGACTTTACGCTTTGTTTTTTGCTATCTCAGCTTTCCCCTACTGTTAGTTTGCTGTCACTGAGAAAGATGGAAGTTGCTGAGATAAACATAGCATATTTTTAAAATTCCTATTTTGCCCTCTTATATGTATGTACTCACACTTGACATGCATACTTAAATATGGTTTTATCTTCCTTACCAAACCCACTGCCACCTTCCTCACCAGTCGCCACCCAGCACCACCAGCAAATTCACTTATCATTGACCACTACCAATCTCACAAAAAACCCAGGCAAGCACATCATATGCATGAGAGAGTAAACCCGAACTCAAAAACAATTGCATTACAAAATTCAAACACAAATTCCGATTTCAAACCCAAAAACAAGCTACATGGATTATGGATATATTTTGATCAGATCCAACCCAGTAATTTATCCTAATTGATGAGAGTCCTATGGTGATGGTGGCTATATTCGCATATATATTGGAAACATAATGTGTTTTGGGATTGGTTCACAGTGGGTAATGTGTACAAGTATAAATATACACATATATGCGCGCGCGCGCGCACACACACACATATATATATATATATATATTGTGGTGTGGTATTTAAGGAATAGAAGAAAGGAAATCGAGGATAGATCTATGCGCTTACCCAGTAGTGGTTGAAGGCGGCTACGCACAATCACTGTTTGCGGTGGCATAGCTGCGATACAGAAACAATGAGTTTAACCGCCGGAGCAGATTTTTAAAAATGATTCTCCGATGGTCAAGTTAGATGACTAGAGAATCAAAGTAAAGAGAGAGAGTGAGCTTCTTGGGGTTGAATTCGCGTACCTTTGAGAGAATAAAGATTTGCCTTATATAGCTCAGTTCGGTGCTGCCTAGACGCACCAATTGTCGTGTTACTGGACAGACTACAACTCAGTATGTGTCTAGACGTGCTGACTACTGTGTCATCGAGTAGGCAGTTGACTCAGCCATTTTTCTAGGGCCTTATTGGTAGTTTGTTATCATGTAGTCGACGTCTCGATCTAGACATGGGGGCTGTCAAAGAAAACTTCCTCATGCAAGTTACTCCTGTCCCTTGATTTGTCTCGGGATCACCGTCGACTATTGCCCCTCGACCAAATTTCTGCACGATTACCCTACCGTGCTTGCTATAGGGCGACAGCTCGGACAGTGTCAATGCTTGATAATGTCTCGACTGAGCTCCGGTGCAAGATACCCAAGCTTGCTTCATGGCGATAATTCAGCGGCGGTGTCTGCCTAATAATGCCAAAAACTTATAGTTGTGTATTTTATCCCCTTACATATATCGATATATATCTCACTAGAGCCCCTATTTATCTCTCTCCCTCTCCTCTTTTTCTCTTAATTTGTTTGTTTCTCTTTTTTCCTCTTCTTTTCCTCGGCAACCACACAGACCCTACAACCAATTTATTCTCTATCTCCCTCAAATTATACCATAGTTTTACCTCAATTGTAAAGCTATAAGGAGGGAATGTGAGAAGAGAAGGCGGTGGAGGTGGGTCACAATGTTTGGGTTACTGTGTTGGTTTTGAGACCTACTTTGGGGTTGGGGTAGGGGTTGGAGGGTGGTGTAAAGAGGATTTCTAATTTCGGTGATGGGTTTGTGATTTTGAGAGAGAGAGAGAGAGAGAGGCATCGATGGGCATGGTGGAGGCGGGTAATTGGGCCGTAGAGCAGGAAGGCGATTAGAACGAAGACTCAAAAGAATAGATGACATATTTTATATATCAGTGGCAAAATTGTAAGACTCTATATCCTCTGTTAACAGCAGGAAGACAACAACTCTGACAAGGGAGTTGTTTATCATTTTTTAAACTTGAGGTGCAGTATCTGTTATTGTCAGAAACTTAAAGAGAGGTCATTATAATTTACCTTTTTATTACTGTTATTAACACCTTCAATTGTTCATAAAACTCTTTATTTTCATGAAAAATCACACATACTCCGATTGTTTTTTTCGTCCCGAGAGTTACGTGTCCTTGTCATTAACTGACGCGTGTAGATGGTAATAAGAGGGAATATAGCCAAAACTGGAAAAGACAAAAGTAACCTTCTCTTTCATCTAGATGAGATCGCTGCTGTTTTCTCCGGTCAACTCTTCCACTGCCGGTCATCTTTTCATACACAATCAAAATGCAACACAATCATCATAAGCTAGAATACACAGAATTTGAAATCCAATTCAATAGGCCCCATCAGAACCCAAATTAGCCCTAAAAATTACTCAAATAAGCAATTACAGTCGCCTGATCCTAGTTCCGGGCAGCGACTCGAATTGCTTCGACGACCCATACTTGTGGTTTTTAGACAATAGCGGTGATTGACAAGCGGTTTTTGATGGCTAGACGATATACGGTGGGCTTAAACTGTGATAAGGACAATTTGGAGCTGTATTGGTTTGTAGAGTCTGATTGGTATTCGGGTTAAGTTCAGCAGTAGTATAAGATGCAACTTTCCCAGCG
>BRYF01000018.1:16697812-16700312 GCA_030159135.1 Actinidia polygama
CATGATTTGGATTGAAAACTAAATGTGGGAGAATAAAATATCATACTTCATTTTCGATCGTGTTTGAACAAGTGTAGCAGCTGGATTATCTCTTTATGACAATTTCAGTTGGTATCTTCGCGCAAGAGTTCAGTCGATGAATTTATTCCGACAAATATACCCAATGCCAAGTTTTAGGGTCAAAAGGTGACGTGCAAGGCAAGTTCCATCTACCACAAGCACGCTTGGGTCCAAACTCCGATAATACGATGGGCTAACTACTAACCACGCCTTAGAGACATGATTGAGTTAGTTGTCTACTCGCTGACACAGCAGTCGACGTGTCCTCACACGCGCTGAGTTGTACTATAAAAGGGGACATACCATTTCTCACAAGTAAGTAATACTCTCTCTATCTCTCGACTTTCTCTCTCTAAGGCCAGAGTCAAGAAGAAACAACTCCAGGTGGTTCATCTCATTATTGTTGTCTTGCACGCCCGCCATGCAGCGTCCAACCATCGGAATCTGCTTTTCCACCACTGCTATCATTTGTGTTTGATTTTCTATTATCCCCACTACCCAAACTAATTATGATTAGTCGTGATCTCCTTGCTCCAACTTCTTTAAACTTGAGGAGATTTATACAATTCCAGCTTCAACGCCAAAACGATTGTGAACTTCCAATACGAAACAGCGACAGAAACACCAAAAGAACAATTACTTTACTAGTAGCAAACATTGTCTATTTATCCAAAATAAGTGTACATATAAACATACACAAACATATATATATTTCTTATTAGACAATACATTTTATACAATGCATACTCACATGTGGGAGAGCCCATAAAAATATAGATCGCACCACATGTGAGTATGCATTATCAATGTACAAACTACAAAATGCATTGTTCCTAATTTTTTTTTAAGTTCAACCAATTGAACTTCTTTCGTTAAGCGAGTGGCTATAATTCTAAAAGTCAAAATATTACTTAACCTTGTAAAAATAGCAGATACACAGTTATGTAGGACTAAACTCTATCTGCAGCAGTCACCACTTGCACAGTAACTAGCTGCAGACTTTAGATGTACACTAAAAAGGTTGGGGGATAATATAAGATACTTGAATCCACAACCTAAATCAAACAGAAGAACATTCCTCACCAGCATTTGAGGATCATTGTTTTCCTCTATAAGGAAATGAACAATAGAAGTTCAATGGAAGCCTTGGGCTAAACATTTACCCACACAACCCATCGCCTGTGAATCTGCATGAAAAATTGAAAAAAAATGTCATCCAATATAGCAGATAAAATAATCACTATCGAAAATCAAGGAAGTCAGGATTTGATCTGCAGGCTTCAAAATACTTATCAGGAAAAAAAGAAAGAAAGTGTACCTTTTTTAATGATTATCTAACCTCAAAGAAAAAGTAAACAATTTTGATCCTTTTTTCATTCAACTGGCAATCGAATAACGAATGACTTCTATCAAGTATCTCAAAATAGGGGTCAAAGACACACCATTCTGAACTTCTAAATGCTACAAGCATTTGTTTATGTTTTATATGCAAGCCGTCCATTATAAACATCTTTCTAGGATAATTCTGACTTGAATTTGAGCATGAACTTCAGGCAATTGAGATGAAAAATGACTGTCTTCAACTCTCTATTTGATATATATTTCTTTCTACTCCCTTTTCCAATCGCTATTTCACTTGAGGATCAATGATAGCAGGCAGGTTTTTGTCCACATTCCAAACACATGGCAAACAGGTGCTCAAATGCCAAACTCAAGGCAAGTGGAGTTTATGTTCAGTCAACCAACAAACTAGTACAATAAACTTTTTCCCTTTTCAGTCAAGACTTCAATAAATGTAAACGTATAGAAGTCCTCCTAAACCAGACTCACCATCATCTTGATAGTACCATACAAGAACGTCATGACATAATTAAGACTCTTCGACCTCTTGTACACAAAGTGCTATGACATGCTCAACCTAGTGGCAAAAACCATATGAATTAAATAAGCTAAGAGTCAAAATACCCAACCAAAGTTAACTGTAACGCGGATTGTTCTAATACATGGAACGGGAACGGGAACGGGAACGGGAACGGGATATGCCATATGCCATAAATTTTGGTACAATAGGGGTAGACTTCTATAGATTACCATATTAGTATAAAGTTCGTTCAATCTATAAACATCTAATAAAAAGAGCATTATTTTTAAAGAATGCATGTAAAACACATTTATAGGATCTCATTATGGCATTTGTTTTACATTTAGTATAGCCAAAAGCTCCACTCTTTCTAGAGAGATTTGCTTGACGTCTTTTATTATAGCACTTGTAAAGAACAAAAAGGCAAAAACCTCATTTCCTCTTTAAGTGCCTTTTATTTTTCTTTTCAGTTTCTTCACTAAATGCAACGATCTGTTCGAACTTCCTAAATTGACATGTCATTCCCAAAAATTTCTTTGAAATTGACCTTTCTTAGTCAAAAATCTTCAAAGATAAATT
>BRYF01000018.1:16710312-16715312 GCA_030159135.1 Actinidia polygama
TGTTTACTGTTAGTTCCACATAAATTTCACTATTTGTTTGGGACTCTCAGAATACTCAAACATTGAAATTTATCTCTGAAAAAGTTTACCCGATGTTCGCTAGAAAATCCATCAAAAAAGTTGTCGCTAGATGTTCGCGGAAACAGTCGCAGTGTGGGAGAACTGAGACCTCCAAATACCACAGTTAAAGGCTAAGTTAGGTTTTAATGGCCAAGGAGGGTAAAATAAAATCTTATTATTTTTTTGTAAAAAATAAGTTAATACTCTATATACAGACTTATGTAATTATTGTTAAAATAAACTTAACCCTTATTAATAACTGCGTTGATATATTTTTTGCAAAAAAATAAGAATATTTTGATATAAAGACATATAATTGTAACACATAGACAATATGTAATCGATTTTTATTACTATTTCACACTAATTAGTAATGAAACGAGTGTAAGTGATATAATTAAATAATTAAATGGGTCAATATAATTTATTTTTTAAATAAAAAAATAAAAATAATAAAATGCAATAGTTTGAGATATTAAACCTTTTTTTATCACCTCCGTGAGGTAACGTGGTCAAACCTTGTCAGTAACAAGGCTGCGGGTATCAAGCTTCTGCGAGCGAGATGTGTTACCATGCTGCTAACATTGTTCTAAATCTACACGTGCCATTTAACAATTGGCTGAAAACGAATCCGATCCAAGATCATTAACTTGACTTGTGCTCCATTTGGTAATGCTTAAAGTCAAGATTTTTTTAATCTTGCTATCCAAAAAGTTAAGATTTTTTAGTTTTTTTTTTACTTTTCTAATTTTATTTTAGTTAAAAGTAAATAAAAAAGCAAATAAGCTAATTTTTTCTGACTTTTTTCTTTAAAAATTGAAAAAAAATTCTCTTTATTTGATTTCACAAAAAAAAAATAAAAAATAAAAATGAAAATAAATTTTTATTTGTTTTTATTATCCCACACCTAAGAACCAAACAAGAAAAAAAGACAATTTTTCATGATTTTCCTTTTTTCCGTAGTTCCAAACAAAGCTCTAATTTTTTAAAACTTTAACTTTAATTCTGTTTAAATTATGCTTTTAAATATTAAATAATTTTTAATATAAATTCAATTATACCCAATACCTTCTATTTAACGTGGTTCATAACCCATGGATGGATGGAGCATGTGACCCCCTTGCCCCTCTTGCATTTTTTTTTAATATTATGCTCTCTGTCTTATATTTTTTATAATTCTTCTTATATAATTTCTACAAAATTAGACTAGCGCCCCCCTCCAACCTAGGCAAGGCCCCTGAGATATTTATATTTATAAAAAAAACCTCATATATTTACTAATGAAAATAATTTTGTGCATACCCAGGGCAGGCAGAGCCAAGTAAGGGCAAGTGGGGGCAATTGACTCCATTGATTTTTTTACTAATTTATCCTAAATTTTATAAATTCTATAATTTTGATCTCACTGAATATAAATTTTGGATATTTTGACTCCGTTGAACATAAATTTTAGTTATTTTAAACTCATTGAATATTCATTTGGGCTCCGCCCCTGTGCATACCCAAGTTGGATTGAGTGGATTCAGTGGAACATGAACACGCCTCGACTCTTGAGTACATTCTGCCGCCGTGTGATCTAGGCTACAAGCTAAAACAGGATTATTCGTGTTGTCGTCGCCGTTGTCAACCAAACGGAGAGTCGTTACATAGCACTCACTAAGCTTGGTTCAATGATGGACAAGCAAATGGGTTCAGCCCAAATCCACCTTTGATTTCAGACTCGCCCTATAAGCTCCTTCAAGAGTACCTACCCAGCTACAATGGAATGAGCCCGGCCCAATTTGTGGTACCGACATATTGTAGCCATATGGACCGGGCGCCAGACCTTGTCAGCCGCCCAATAAGACAATAGCTTGCTTTGACCCATTTTAACATTTGTGTGAAGTATGTACAATGGTAACAATAGCTTCAGGACTATCGAATAATTACTCTGATAGAGCTGTCAAATAATTATTGTGTTTCATATTATGTCGTGTCTAATCATGTTTGTTTAATGTGTCGGAATTTTTTTATGAATGAAATTAATACTTTAAAAACTTAAAATAATTTAAGATTTGCTCACATAAACGTATCGTGTCATACTCATACCTTGTCGTGCCCTCGTGCCCCCAAAACAATGCTCATCTCATCTCATCACTATATCCATGCCCTTACCCGTGCCGTGCTATGTTTTCATTTTTTTTTTGGGTTAAACCGCGGGTCTTTATATACCCGTTTGTGCGGATGGGAAATCACCTTACTCGTAATTGCTTAACCTTAGCAGTTAGCAGAGTATATAAAGTCCACTTTCTTTCTTTTTCTCTAACTTCTTGTTTTTTCCCCTTCTCTCTTTCTCTCTGCTCCGCCGGAATCCATGGAAACTAAGGTCATCTCCACTGGAATCCGGCACACCAGCATCCCGGAAAGCTATGTCCCGCCAGAGGCAGAGAGAGACAACCTCATCTTCTCTTCCACAGGCAATCTAAAACAGAGAAAATGTTGGAAATTTGAATGAGGTGATAAATCATGGAGCGAGTAGAGAACATGTTGGAAGTGGCAGATGAGTTTTTTAGATTGCCTGTGGAAGAGAAAATGAAATTGTCCTCGGATGACCCTTCAAAGACCATGAGATGGTCCACAAGCAGGGGTGGGGCTTGTGGTAAGCTGCCTTGGATATGAGGTTGGTCTACAATCAAAAAACAGGCAAAGTTCGGTATCTGACGAAGATCTTTCTATCAATAGATATGAGGTTGTTCTGAATGCTTCTCCGATCCAGAAGTTCTCACGAAAAGAATAAGATGTCGCTCCCCCTCCCTATGTCTTTTCCCATCTCCAATCCCTCTTCCATCAAGTAACATCTCTCTCTCCCTCTCTCAAAATAGTGATTGGCGTGAAACAGTAACTCCGACGAGTCATAATATAGATACTGTTTTTTTTTAAATAGTGGGTGGTGCAAAACAGTAACTCCGACGACACGTCTAAATAACCATAATCATAAGATTACGTAACATCATTATTGAAGAGAGTACGCGTCACAGTATACTTATCTCGTACAGTATAACCGACAATACTATTTTATAGTCACGAAATCTTAATCATCCTGAAGACACATGGTACTCAACTATGTTTTTCACCCGGTGAAGTAAGAGAAGTGAATTTCTATTTTAATTCACTCTATATTTTCAATTCTTTTGAGGAGTCATAAATAGACTCCTAACTTGCTAATAATCAGCCTTATTGAGAAATCCAATTTGTATTAGACCACCGTACCATAATAATTCATATTACGGGAAAAGTATATTTAATTAAAGGTGATGGGACTCGTAGAAAAAAAAATAAACTTGGTAATGGAAAATATAGTACAAGGTTTTGGAAAGTGATGCTATACCAAACACACTACATGATTTTAAACTGTTGAGATTGCTCCCCTCCCCTCTATCTCCAGCACTTTCCAAAACCAAAAAATAGAATACAGACCTTGCGGTCACCGCCTGTTTCTCTCTCATGAATCAAACACTTCCAAAGCCAAACAGGAGACGATAAATGAAACGTTACTAATTTCTGTCTCTCTCTCTCTCTCTCTTTCTCTTTCTGCATGTGTGTTTTTGATTCAAACTACCTCTGGAACCATTTAGCTATGACAAAAGCTGTGCGCTAAAAGCAACGGTTGAGTCAAAGAAAACAGTGCTGCTTTTGTCGGCTAATGTGGATAGGCGGTGAGGTAGCACGGGACTCGATGTATTTTGAAAATTATTATTTTGTTTTTATTATTTAATATTAAATTCGTTAATATTATATATATAATTTATTTTTATCATTTTGATTTATTATCTGAAGTGATCTGAATCAGTACTGTTAAATTTTATGCTTTTTCGGTGTATCTGACGAGAGAAAACTGAAAACGTAGATATTTTATTCAGTTTTAAAAAAATATCACTAAAGATAAATATTTAACTTATTTTTTAAGTAAAAATAAAAAATATATATTTTTTGCATTTTCAAATTCCGTTTGTCAAGAAAAATCAGAAAGCATATAAATTTTCGATCAAACGATTAATTTTTTTTCTTCTAAATATGATTTTTTTTAATATCAAAACAGCTAAATTCGATCCCGTCTGGGCCAGTTTGAAAATTGAAAATCTCAATTTTCTTGGTGTGTTTGGAATGAGTTTGTGAGATTTAGTTGGTTTTTTTAATCAAAAATTTTTAAAAATCTTAATTTATTTTTGGCTGCCCTAATAATTAATTTAGTTTCCCAATAAAAGGCAACTGAAAAAAATAAAAATCAATTGTTGATGACGCGACATGACGTTGATTTATGATGTCATCTTGATCTTGTGGGGCACAGCTGTACATAACACCAAATACCAAATCCGTGTTGACGTAAGCAAAGTGAACCGCTGTGATGTATTCTTGTTGGATTCCGATCCTTGAAGTGCGGTGAAGTGGTTCTGAAGTGCACAAAACACGATCCAAAATATGTTATTTTAATTAACAATTAAAACGACATTGGTTTATGTTAAAAAAAACGACGTCGTTTAAATCATGAAATATACAAAATGACACAATTTTATATACTTTATAATCACTTTACTATACTCCTACTTTAGCGGATCTGAACTCATTCTTGTCTGGTAGTTAATACTTTTGGTCATACATCAAATGATCAAAAGATCACCACTTCTAGAGAATTACTTAATTTGAAAAAAACACAGTTTCTTTGGAGTTGAAAAGTTTGGATTTATGGTGTAATTCAAGTATTTGGATTTTATTTTGATAATTTATCGTAAAGATTAATACGGTAAAAAATTATATATCAAAATGGATCACAACTTTTGGAGAATTGCGTAATTTGAAAGCGATTGTTTTATGCAAAATTATAATATTTTACAAGAATCTAAGTATATTGTTAAACAAGCTACTCGATCTCGCTCAGTTAGAAGTTTGTTTGATATCAGTTC
>BRYF01000018.1:16720312-16722812 GCA_030159135.1 Actinidia polygama
CTGAAAGCGCCAAAATGCCAACCATGCGCGTTCCGCGCAAAATCCTAGTCGCCGATCTTCTAACCTTCACTCTAGGCATGAAAGGTGAGGTAGAAATCTTGAGATCTCTCAATCAGAATCCTCCAGCAGCAGAACAACAAAGTCAACTAGCGAGGAAACTCAAAGGAGAGGAAGATTGCCTCGCCCGGATGGTCGTACTACCAGATACCGCAGTGATGCATCAACCGAACAAAAGTTCAAGGATCTGGATGCCCGGATTGATGCCATAGACACTGGCATCAAGGCACCAGTGACCGTGGAGGCATTGATTAAGCAAAAAGAACCACCATCGAGATCATAATGCACGAGATCCTCCACGACTTTGGCCTCGAGGGTCCTGCCAACATCCTTCAAGACTTTCTATTCCTCTTCAACCAGCTACACATCGTTTATGGCAGCCTTAGTGGAGATCGTGGTGAGATAACATTATTTGGATGCCACTTGGTCCCCATAAAAGGGTTTCCTCGCCTCGGGGGTATCAAATTTGATGACTTTGTGTAGTGCGGATGCAACTCCATTCATCCCGTGTAACCAATTTCGACCAGCAATTGCGTTATAGGGGGATGGGATATCAACTACAACGAACTCTGTCACCAACTCTTGGGAACCAGCTCGTATTTTGAGGGTTACAATTCTCAAGGACAAGTGAGACTGAGCGTTGAACCCGATTGACGAAGCTCAGGCAAGCTTTAAGTCAGTTTGAGACAATTTAAGTTGCTTAAATAAATTATAATACATCACCTCAATTGAACTACCATAGTCCACCAGAATTCTTTTGACGTCATAGTTATGGACCCGCAGTTGGATGACCAAAGAATCACTGTGGGGATGTTGGACCCGCTCAAGATCATCTTTGGTAAATGTGATGCTCCTCAACTTGGACAAGCCTTGTCTTGGCTTCTTCACCATTGGTTGGCCCGAGAGAACCTCATGCATTTACCTGACGATGCGAATCTCTCTCCAGATCCTATTCTCAAGATCGTAGTGATTTGGATTCCCAATCATGTAAATAGTTTCCAGAGAAAGGTCTTTCTCCAAGGCATCATCAACTTCATCATTGCCTCGGTCAAACCTAGGATTAGGCTTGACCTTGGCTTCCTCAGCTCGTGTCTTCTCTTGATCAACACACTCTTTCAAGTAAGAGATTGAGACCAAGTACCGATATCATTTCTCCACATACTTTCAAGTAAGAGATTGAGACCAAGTACCGATATCATTTCTCCACATAAAGTATCCTTTTTTCAGTTGGGCAAAGGACCCATTCTTGCATATCTATATCCACGTTTGGGTTAAAGCTTTTAGTCTCAAGCAGGATAATATAGGTTCAGGCTGTTTAGCTTTGCCAAAAGCTTTTTTTAGAAAGTAATGACCATTAGGTATAATTTATTTCATAAAAATTAATTTAAAAAAAAAATAGAAAACACATTGTTTTAATGAGGACATAATTTTTATACAGAAGAAACACCAATTTTATAATTACCATTGTTGCTCATAAAAGAAGTCATTCATAATTAACAAGTCCAGGACATAGGTTATTTTTAGTATTTTTAGAAGCGAAAAAAAGCACAGAGTGTATAGTTTTTCAATATGACATGATTATGAAGCTTTTAGGTGTCTAGCCTGAACGAGCTGATCGAGAAAAGTCTTCAAGGCTCTATAATTCTCGGTTCTTTGCCCCTTCTCCTCGTGAAATGTACACTTCCACCGTTGATTGCATTTTTTGGAATCTACTACCATGGGGGCAGATTTTCGGTAGTATGACTTATCTCGGATCCTGTGAGGAGCTTGTAGATTGGTTCATTGAAAGCCACATTGATGCCATGCATCGCCCGATTTTCATGGTCCGCCATACTTTCCTGATGTTTTTTGAATCATCTGTCACCCCGGGAAGAAAACCACATAGCTCGTTCCGCTTGCCTGATGTCATCTTCGAGCCTAGCAAACATCTCCACCTATGTCATGAGGTCATGGAGGTCGTCTGGAGGGTTAAGCGTCAGGTCTTCCCATAACTTCTCGCTCGGGGTCAGTCCTCGATCTCGTTGAAAAAACTTGTTTGAGATTAGTTTGTTTTCTAAACAAACCAAACTTGAACAATTTTTGAAACTCGCTAAATTTCTAAACCAAGCTTAAAACAAGCTCGATAAACCAAAACAAGTTACTTTAACTTCACTCGATAAGAGCTTGTTTAGAATCAATTTAACTAATAAACAAATTAAATTTAAATATATTTTTAAACTCATTAAATATTCAAAACACTACTAGGCTGGTTTGAAGCCCTACCTTGAATTCCTCAACCAACCACAATTAATCCCTATTTTCATGCCAAAAGTCGGCTATATATTTATATATATTGTTGATATGTGTTCAATTATTATTACTATTATTATTATTATTTTTTATTAACCACAGAGTGTCCTAGGCAGGCCTTTGGGCCCACCCAGACTAATCTCTGTGCCCTGAG
>BRYF01000018.1:16742812-16745312 GCA_030159135.1 Actinidia polygama
AGAGAGAGAGAAAGAGAGTGTTTTGTGAGAGCATTAAGGTGTGTGGTTTCAGATCCAATGGCCGTGAAAGGTAACGAATCGAGAATGAAGGGGGGCTGGTGAAGTGGTTCAACGAGCACGAGGGCTTTGAATTCATCACTCTCGACGACGACGGAGGGCTTTATTAGTGTCGGAGACGGCGAGTCCGTCGAGTTCATCATCTATTCCGACGATTCCGGTCGTACCAAAGCCGTCGATGTCACTGGCCCTAACGGCGCCGTAGTCCACGGTAGCTCCCGCGGCGGTGGTGGCAGCGGCAACGAAAGAGGTTTGGATTTTTTTTTCCCACGATTCATACTTCAATTTTTTTTTCATTTTTTTTTTTTGGGGATCAGGGGATTGGGGGTTAAAAAATTTTTGAAAATCGGAGACGGGGATACCAACCTCCGACCCCACCCCGCCCCGCCCCATTGCCATCCCTAGTCAATCCTTTACTTTCTAAGTCTAAAATATAAGGGGACGACTAATATTAGGCCCATTTGGAGTAAGTTTGTCTTTTAGAATTTTTTAGCTGTTTTGATTTTCTAGTGTTTTTTTTTTCAAATTATATAATTTTTTATGTTTTTGAACTCTTCTCATCAATAGTAATTGAAAAAATATAAAATTTTGATCAAACGATGAAAAAATATTACTAAAGAATAAAAAAATCAAAAATTAAAAGCAGTTAAAAACACAAGGTCATAATCAAAAGTGTAGGGTGTAAAGTGATATTTTAGCAAACATATAAGAGTGAAAAATGTAATATTCCTTATTTTCCCCGTTCAAGTCATCTCTGCTTCAAGAATCCTTTTGAGAAGACGCCTCACGAATTCCACTGTCCACTGGATACTCTTCATCTTATATCTATTACAGACTTTCCATGCAATCTATAATCATCTTTGAATTTTGTTTTCTACATTCATTTGATCCATGGAGTCATTTTTGTTTTCAAATGGGCATGAAGTGCTACTGTTTTGTTTGTGACAAGGCTGCCCCTTGCAAGAACTGGTCCGGAGCTTCAGGGCATTGCCATGCCGTGGACAATGAAGATTGGAGTTTGTTGAGGAGATGGATGAAACAAAGCATTTGTTTTCATCACGGTTACGATGTTAGAGTGATTAACACAACTTCTGCTTTTACTTATGAGTAAAAAAAATCTATAAAAACTGAAAAAAAAATGATTTTTGAAAGTTCTGTTTTGAATTAAGCAATTCTAACATAACTTTAGCTATACCAAATACCTGGTTAGTTATCCCCGTTTGGGATAAATTTGTCATAACTTGGATTATTTTTGTTTTTGGTATTTTTTTTTAAATTTCATTAATATTTTGTTCGTGGAATCGAAATTTTTTTTAAAACAATATTACAAAAAACTACGTAAAAAACTCTTGAATTTATCTTGATTGATTATTTCAGCAATATATCACTTTATATTCTTTTGAAAAATTACGTAAAAAACTCTATAGTTTGATCATGGTAACTAATTAAAGTCTATAATTTTAATTGTAACAAATTAAACTTTATAGTTTTAATTAGATTGCAATTTAAACCATTCGTTATTCTCTATCTAGTTAAGGTTAATGGAATCAACTATTTCTCAACCAAAATGACGTAGAAATTTTGTCTATTTAAATAAATACAAAATTCAAATCATCTAATTTGTATTGTTAATTGTTCGATTATGAATTTAAAAAGGACGTCATTTTTACGCATTTGGGCGGAAACGAACAATCTTAGATAGATGGAGATTAACGGGTTGTTTAAACTGTTACCGAATTAAAATTATAAGATTCAATTTGTTATTATTGAAATTGCATGTTTTTTTTAATTTATTTCCATTGTTAAACTCGATTTTCCCCCCATAATCTTTCGTTTCTATTCGGAGAGAAAATTCAAAATTGCAAAACACTTTTTAAATAATTTTTTTTCTTTCAAAACCCAGCCGTGTATTTATTTATGACCTAACATAATTTTCATAAACTCAAAAACATCTTTCGTATTTTTTGAAAAGGGGTTGTTTTTAAGAAACACTCGTAGCATTTCCATTGCATATGTTAATTTCCATTGCATATGTTAATTTTGTGTATTATATGATAAAAAGTATTAAAAATGAGATCTAATATTGTGAGTTAATGAGTTAGTTAATTAGCGAATATATGGGGCTTCCAATCAAGCTATTACCCAATCATTTACTCACTAATTGAATATTAGTCAAACACTCTCTCTCCTCACTCTTTTTCTCTATTCCTTACTAATTTGGGTTAAAGTGTCTATATATACAAAAGTGAAATTTAATTTAATTTGTTAAATATTTAATTAGTTAGTAAACACTTGGAAACTAAATTTACATTGCACAATATAAACCACAATTATCTAACCAACTAATAAATTGATCATACCAAATCACTACCCATCTAGCCACATCCATCACCCACCCACAAACTTTATCTTTTTTAAATAAAATTTGGACTCACAAGAGTTT
>BRYF01000018.1:16800312-16802812 GCA_030159135.1 Actinidia polygama
TCTATTGTTGAAGTGTCGGGTGATCATCCAAATGTCAACCTGGTTTCTGAATAAATAAGGTTGTTTCAACACACAAAAATGTCTATCAATTTTAATTGGTGTGTTAAAAAAATATATATATAAAAACTCTATAAATAAGGATAATTTTGTCATTTTTTGCAAAGAAATGATTCCTGTGAATCTTGATATAATAGTTTTGAAAAGAAGGGATCTTAGTGCAATTTTAAAAATCACACAGGAAGAGAATGTTATTGTCATAAATCTCAAGAAAGTTCAATGAAATTTACCGCAAAAAAGGGATAGAGAACAATTTTTAGGGTCGAAATAGAATCACCCATGGAGAATTGTTTTTTTACCCAGGTTGACATTTGGATGATCACGCGACACTTCAATATTGTTACATACTTTTTCCAAACAAGGACATTAGTGTACTCTTTGATACCACAATGGGGTGATTTGCAATTTCAGCAAATTGGTGGGGTCATAAAAAAAAAAACAAAGATGGCTTACCTTAATGGGTCCATGAAGAGCCAGAAGCAAATTGATAATACAACTCCTTCACTTTCCTCTGCATACGAGACACCATTCAAAACCAAAATTATCAAAACTTATATTTTTATACTCGTAAAACGACAAAACCCACAAAGATTAGCAAATTAAAACCCGAAAAATTTTAAAATAAAACCCAAAAATTAAATAAAAATTTAACAAACAGAAAGAACAATACTTGAGAATTACGTACCTTTCTCGTAAGAAAGCGAAGGGGGCGACACAAAAGCCCCACAACATGGCGATAGGCCATGAGTGAGAGGACGAAAGTGCCCTCGCTCAATATAATCTTCGACAGCAATTGCAACCCTATGCCGAACACCTGAAACATTAACATCCCCAACACCTCATTCTCTTTCTAACAGAAGGAGGAGGAAGAAATGAAAGGAAAAGAAACAGAGTTGGTAGTTATATAGGAATCCGTAATTTCAAGTGCAGTTTTGTTTTCCCACAATCGTTTTTATTAAATGGGTTCTCTGAATTTTAAGATGAATGAAATTATGAAAGTAATTGTTTTTTTTGGAGTCCCTTAACTAGGGATGGCAATTTAACCCGAACCTAACGGGCCCCATCCCGCCCTTAATGGGACGGTTTTGAGGTCTAAATAAACGGAAACGGGGCGGTATGGAGAAAAAAAATCATAACCCGATTACTAATCGGGGCAGGTTCGGGTTTTACCCCGCCCCGTTTACCCCGATTAACATATAAAAAGACAAAATTATTCTTATTTTTTAAAAAATATACCATAATATCCTTACTATATATATATATATATCAATAATTATATAAAATATATATATATATATATAATTTAAAAAAATTAGTCTAGTCGGGGCGGGGCGGGGGTGGGGAAAAAATTCCCAACCCGTCACGAGTTTGGAACGAGGATGGGGGAGGATTTTCTTAATCGGGGCGGGGGAGGGAGAGGCGGGGGCGGGGGAGGTCGAACCCGCCCAGTTGTCATCCCTACCCCCAACTGGCCATTTTTAGTAGGCATATTGGTATTGTGTAATTTTATTCTAGGGTAAATTTCACTGATATCCCCTGCATTAGTCTGAAATCTCACTGCACTGTCTTTATTCTCTTAATTCACATTGACACCCCTTATCGGCTAACAACATTAGATGTAAAGACGGAACTACTAAAATAACATTATTTTTCTGTCAAATTTTCAAGACAAAGGATGAGAGAAAAAAGAAAATGCAGCCAAGCCATCAATTTCCACCTCCACCGCTCACCTTCCAACCAACTTCAACTTCAACTTCCATTGGAGTGGTAAGAGCAAAGTGGTCATTTAGTTGGATTGTTTTACTGAAAAATAAAAATTGGAATAAAATATTACACAAAATCATGAAGTAGGGAGTGCATTGTCATTTCAGAGAGTAAAGTAAGTGATAGTCTGATTTCAATAAAATTCAGGGGGTATTAGTAAAATTTACCTATTATTTTATTGGTGGAATTTGGTGGAAGGGATGTTTTTGAAAACGTATAATTTGATCATCAAAGCCCTCGCCGTCATGAACCAACCACCAGCTAATCGCTATCCTTACCTTCCAACCAACCCTTTCAATTCGGCTTCTCCGGCAGTATATAATCTGGGCCCCTTGACTCGATTAACGTCTTATCAATTTTAATATATAATATAAGATATAAATATTTTTACATCTTTCAAATTATCTCTCAATATTTATAGATGAAATCTATTTGAGTTAATCTAATAGTTTAGATTTCATCGGAGACTAATTTTTCTTCTTAAAAAATATCATTTACTTCTTCTTAAACGTGTGGGGATAACACAATTGAAAGTAAATGATCATAATAAAACTTGGGTAAAATTAAAGGAATGCCAAGTGTAATTTACCTATCACACAACATACATGAATAAATGCACACAAGAAGTAGGAACTTGGCCCAAATCCGGCTTTAAGTTTAATTATAATCCAAGTTTTAG
>BRYF01000018.1:16842812-16845312 GCA_030159135.1 Actinidia polygama
GCTATGAGATTCTTTATAACTTTTTACAGGATTTGAGGAAGAAGATAACGTGTGGTAGTGAGAAAAATTGATTTTTATTGTGCAGTGTTGCAAGAGTTGTTACTCTTATGAGAAATGTTTGGTTTATAACAAATTTTGTACAACAAGTATACAACATTCGTGAAACGATGTCGTTTTTGCCGAATCAATGCAAAACGATGTCGTTCCTATTAGCTAGAACAACGTCGTTTTACATTAATTTGACAAAAACGACGTTATTTCATGATATTGTACTATAAAAATTATGGTAACTATAGCACTTCACTTACTTTTATCTGGCTACTGTTGTAAATTTTAAAGTAGACATTCATAAAGCTATTATGTTGGTGCAGTTTTTTAAAAAATTGTCATCTATTTTTACTAAAAACTAAAAGGATAACTAAGCTGCTGGAGATCTCTCAAGTGAGAGTATGACAGATGATAACTTGTTCATCACTCTAGGCAAACAAGTTAACGTAAAGATTTCAAAACAATTAAAGAATATTAAACAAGTGCAAATTAAAATTAAAAAACAAAGTAAAACAGAATTCAAAAGAACCTATCAAGAATTCGAAAGAACTTAACGAGAATTCAAAAGGACATTGACAGATCACCTCCTCCCTCCCTCCTCTCTCCCACCCTCTCTCACTCTATGCGATTGCAGGTTTTCAGGAAATGAAATTGGGATTTATTAATGGTATTATAGGCAACCGACTTTGGTCCATGGGGTGTACGGTCAGACGAGAGCTTTAAACCATTTTCCCCCCATTCTCAATAAACCCAACCTTAAATTTCGGATTTATAAGTTAATATTAGCACGAGTTAACAATTCTCAAATTACCCTTCTTCAACGTCCCCAATCGCTAACCCTATACCAATCTCAGACAGCATACGTCACCATTGCCTCCAGTTCCGGCGACCATGCACCACCTCACTGTTGTGCCCAAGGACCTGTCACCAGTCATATCTAACGAAATCAACCACACATACGAGACACATATTTACGTGGTTCGGCCAATCTGCATACATCCACGGAGAGGAACAAATAATTCACTAACACATATAATGAATTACATACAAAACAAGGAGGTCACACTCCTCTCATCTCTCACCAATCTCACTGTCTCTCAGATCTCACAGCACCACATCTCACATATTCTGTATACTCCCCCAGCCCCATGTGCACACAGCAACATGCTGTGTGCACCTAACAACAAAACCTCAGCCCCCTACATTTCTGCAACCCACACTGTCCTTACCTCTCTGATCTCCTCTGATTTATAGCCGGGAGAGGAGATGATGAGCTCATGGCTGAGCTCATCCTTGCCCACAAATTGAGACTTCGGGAGGAGGAGGTGCAGCCTCCAACTTGGACTGCAGCCTTCTTTGACAGACAGAGCTGTCTGTCTGCTGCTGTCTTCCTTCTTCAACAAACACAGCCTTCATACACTCACGCACTCTTCAAATACAATATGAATTCCTATTCATATGGGCTGGGCCTTCTGATGGGCTAGGCTTGGGCTATTGGGCTTGGGTCCAATAGTGTTTCACTATTCATCTGGGCTGGGCTTCCATTTCTGATGGGCTTCAATTTGGGCTTGAGCTTGCCCTTCATGGGCTGGACTCCTAATTGGGCTTAAGCCCAACACTCACTGCACCCCTCTCTGTTAACAACAGGGATAAAAATTCAACGGGGAAAGAGAAAACGATACTTAAGAAAAACATCCAAAACGGAAAATCAAATTTCAAATGAAACCAAAAATTGATACTCATATCCGAAAGATCCAAAATGAATCATTCACCTAATAGAAGCAAAGAATCGAAAAACTTCACTAGAATTAGAAGATTTCAGCAAAAATACAATAAACATATACCCAATAAACAAGAAAACCAAGAAAAAATAGAACGAGAAACTCGTTAGGACCACTACTCAAACAAGAAAAGATCTCTTCCCACAGTTTTATCAAAATCCAAACAACCAAAATATGTGATTGTAACAATAAAATTGAAGAAATTCTTCAATACAATTGAGGCAAACAAGTTCATCATGGAGATCCCAATAAGGAAAATTGTAGATCTGAATATCCCAAACCAATAAAATCGATTGAAGATTCTAAAACAAGAAGAACGTGAAGAAGTGCTCAGTTGAGAAATTTATAAGATTTTTTTCCCTTTTCTTTTTCTCCAAGCAAACAATTAATTCAAGGCGCTGTGGTTTGTTTGGGTCTACGTTTTCAAGAATCCCGCTGGAGGACCAATTCCCAAAAGCCATAGACTCTGTGACTGATCTAGACAACACAATACGACGCCATTCACGTTCTTGTCTTCTTCCTATCCGGAGAAAGAATTGGTGCTGCATACCCCGTGTTGTTCTTTCTCTCTTTCAGCCGCAAGCGGTGAAAAATAAAAGGACCAGTCAAAAAGCGGTGGAACAAATCAGGCATATTTGTAGAGAGAGGATGACAGATCATAACTCACTCAT
>BRYF01000018.1:16885312-16887812 GCA_030159135.1 Actinidia polygama
CACATGTTGATTACAATTCAGATAAAAAAACAACAGACTCTACTATTTACATCAATTACTTTAAATTTAGATCACAATTGAGATTTGTCCTCTTGGCCTCTCCTAAATAATTGATCCAAGGCATTCTTCGAACTCACATTTACATTTACATTTGACTTGGAAATTGCTGGCTGGGGAAGAAAACAAAAACGGAAAGTACAAAAGTTCATGGCTTTGACATGAAATCTCCAAACGAGTGATAACTATTGCAATCCATATCACTATCTAAATTCCAAACGAGTCCGATTTTGGATATTCACCGTTGAAATTGATAAAAAAAAAAATAGTGATAACTATTGCAATTTCTTTTTTACCAAATATAATTCATTTTTTGTATTTATTATATAAAATTGCAATAAAGTTCTTTTATTAACATTATTACTAATTACATGAAGTTAGTGATTTTCACCTTTCATTTTTTTTTTCAATTGCACTATTTTTTTATTAAGGTGAATTTACCCAAATACAATTATATATAGTGAAAATATTTAAGTAAAAATAGGTATTTTGGTAAATTTATTTAATAAAGATTAAAAAAAAAGTGTTCAATCAGAGAAAATAAAAAATCACTACCCTTAAATCACTATTTTTTCTTAGTCAAGATATTTATGAAAAATATATATAATAAAGAAAAAAAATATGAAGTAATTTCAGTGAACCCCCCCCCCCCTAAAAGTCTAAACTCCAGATTTTAACTTAGAATCAAATTTGAACCATTCATTTTGAATTTCGAAAACTATTCTGAGTCTAAATTCTCCGACGATAACAGTGCTGCGAAACTAATGGGTAAACTACTTTAAACGAGATTCTCCCAAAATATTAGTTGAACGAGTAAAATTATTTTTCTAGACATGTATACCAGTACAACTCATGGATCAACCGACTGTTATTTGGAAACTTGATCACCAAAGCGGAGATCAAATACTCGCAAAACACATTCCTGAAGTTTCCAAATCCGAAACTTCCATTTCAGGTTCTGCAATAAGGAAATTTACAAAACAAAACCCATCCTAATACTATCTATAACCCACAATTTTTACCCCTTGACATAGAATCCTGGAGGTTTTGCAGACTCCAAAACTCTTCCTTATTTAACATTTTTTTACAGTAAAAGCAATACCCACTGGCAGCAGTTCATGCATATATAGGGTGATGGGCTCATGGGAGAGAAGCCGAAGAGGCCTGAAGAAGCTTTTGGGCCGCGGAGAGCTGGTCCATCAGGCCCAAGAAGCGGACCCGATAGGCCCTGGCCTGGTCGACGGCCTCAGCCTCGAGCTCGCCCAATTGAGAGCAGAGCCGCTCCTCGGCCTCCTCGGCCACTCTAAGCCTCTCCCACGTCCTCTGCAGCTCTTGCTTCATCTTGTCCTCTCTCTCTAGGCTCCTCTTCAATTCTCTCTCTAACTCCTCGTTCCTCCTCCTCAGCACCTCCTCGTCCGCCGCCGCCGCCGGCGTCTGGCGGTGGGGCTGCGGCTGCGGCTGCACCACGGCCATGGTTGGAGCCATTATTCCGAAATTTTGGGGAAGTTAAAAGGTGTTTTTTTTTGTGGGTACAGAGGACCGTTTCTTGGTGGACTTTTATAGGCCCGTAAACGGTGTGTCCAGGTTCAATGTATCTACAAAAGTTGCGTAGAGAGGAGAGAGAGTTCCCTACGAAGCGTCTTCTTAGTTTTTCGGATTCTTTTTTTTCTTCTTTTTGTTGAATTATTTATCGAATGAATTGTCGGCACGGTAAGTATTAATGGACACCTTTTCCACATCAAAAGCTTGTTTAAGTTGTAATTAGAGTGGTTTTTATTTTTTAAATAAAAATGGTACTCCATTAAGAAATTGTCGATCGATTTAATTTTTTATACGAATACCGACTCTACAAGTTCTATTAAAAAATTATAATGCATATCATCAATATAAGACTAAGATTGTAACTTTTTTTTCCTCTCTTGCCTCTCCTAAAATTTCTCTAAATTGTGTTTGGATCTTAATTTTCTAAAGTAATTAACGGAGTGAAAAGAAGATGAAAGTAGATAAATATAAGGGAATAAAATATCAAATGCTTATTATGGCTGAGTTAAGACAAGTTCCGCTATCAGATTGTTGTTCTATAGCAAGCTCGGCTGGATTACAGGAGCTCAGTAGAGACGCAACATTAACTATGGTTGAGTTAGGGCAAGTACTATTGTCGAATTGTCGCTTTATAAAAGATTGATAAGGTTACTACGACGAAGTTTGATCAAGACGCAACGGTCGGTGGCGATCTCAAGACATATCAAGGGACAAAAGGTGATTTGCATGACAGAGTCTCCGTCACAGCCTTTACACTTGAATCAAGACACCAGCGACATGATAGTTAACTACCAATAAAGCATTAATGGTATGTCTGAGTCAGTCACTTACTCACTGACACAGCAGTCAGTGCATTCCGACAAGCGCCGAGCTATAATCTGCTCAGTGACCTGACAGTTAT
>BRYF01000018.1:16892812-16895312 GCA_030159135.1 Actinidia polygama
TTGCCATTCTTCAATCAGTTAATTTACCGATTCTTTATGCGATCATTTTCAATTTTAATAATTTATATAATTAAATTGTTTCAATACACCAATCTATGTTTAAATTACTCGCAATCAGCATCGCGTTCATCAGAAGCATTTGAACTCCATCAATCTTTCCAATGATATATACACGTACACGCATATATCTGCACATTTAGATATGTATTGTAGACGTATCCATATAGGTCAAGGCTACCGAGTAACGAGAATATTTCTTCTGAGAAATTGTTATGTGAATCCGTTTCAGGTTCTTTTCACCTTTGTTTCCGCGAAAGATTTGTTGAATTTGTGGTGTGATTGGTAACAATTTAGGCCCAAGATTTTGTGAGTGGGAAATGGATTGCAAGATCGAGATCGAGGGTTTAAATTTTGTATAAAAATTTGTGTGCAGTGAAAGATGGATTTGCAGGGTAATGTTCAGGAAGATTCGAACAAACAGTTTCGCAATTTCTTTCAAAAAGCTTTCCTATTACACTTGATTCTAGGGTTCCTTCCATTCATCCGTTATCGAGTACTCCAGTGAAGGCGAGTGATAAATGGTTCGGTTTAGTACTTGGAGATCGCCCTGCTACTATGGATGATCTGAGTGTTAGGCAAACAACTTTAGTGGAGTCAATGATAATTGATACAGTACTTGTTCATCGCAATTGGGGACGTTTGTTATCGAGAAATAATTGGGTCATTCCATACGAGTGTACAAGGATGGTGTTTCCTCGAGTTGCTAAATCATCGGCTTCTAACGAGAAAACGTATAAGAAATCAATCGTACGTTTGCTTTCTTTCCCTTTATTCGATGATGGGAAACTATGTTCGTCAACTCAAGCTTCTGATTTCGATATCGACTTCAATGTTTCTTCAATTCGTGTTCCCTTTACGAGGGAAGAGGAGAAAGCTATGAAAATATGTTGTTTCGCAATACACAAACACTCACACACAGATACAGATATTTAGAGGTTTGACAATATTTCTAAAACTGATGGGTTTTGAATAGATTTATATATTTGTAGGTGTTGTATTTAGAAATCAATAGAAATACACAAACACTCACACAGAAATAGATATTTAGAAGTTTGACAAATTTGTCTGTGTCCTCGAGTGAATTTTACTATTTGAGAAAGAAATATACAAAACTACAAATTTTTATCTCTCTCTCTCTCTCTCTCTCTCTCTCACTCAGACTCTTTGATTTCTATCTCCGTCTTCTCATTCTTCCACACTCTTACATGAGGTATTTATAAGCTGAAATATATAAATTTTGAGATTCTTGGAAGATCAAAAGTTTCATTGGAAGCGAACAATTTTGGGAAAGAAAACATTAAAAAAAATGATCAATCCTTAAAATACAAACATGAAATTAAAGCCAAATTTCAACCGTACTAATAGATATGGTATGAATCTGAAGACTTGATGGTTTATTTTTATTTTCTTAATTTATGGAGTAAATGTGATCCAATTGTGTGCGTTGGCACTTATAGTACCTACATAATTCCTCTTTCTATAATTATACAATTCTTATAAGACCTTCCTTTTTCTGCGGTGCATGTTCTCTCTCTCCAATTCGGATGCGCTACTTGTAAAGTATTTTTAGAATATATAAAATGACATCATTTTGTATACTTCAGGACCAAAACGATGTCGTTTTGGTCATGCTTATGAAACAACATCATTTTATGATTAATTAGAACGACGTTATTTTGTACACGTCACAGTGGTGCGCTAATCCCACATCGGGCAGGAGTGGGGAGGTCTTGGGGCTTATAAGGTGGGAAGTTCCCTCCCCTCTTAACCTGGATTTTGAGGGTGAGTTCTACTCCCATCCTTGAAGTGGTATCAGAGCCAAACCGCTCCTTGTCCGTTCTCACCAAGCGCCCTGCGGGGTAGGCAGGGGGCCGGCCGTGACGAGGGCGTCACGAGCTCGGGTGGGGAAGTGTCACAGTGGTGCGCTAATCCCACATCGGGCAGGAGTGGGGAGGTCTTGGAGTTTATAAGATGGGAAGTTTCCTCCCTTCTTAACCTGAGTTTTGAAGGTGAGTTCTACTCCCATCCTTGAAGACACCACATGAGCATACTTGAGAGGATCGGAACTCCTCTCTCTCTCTCTCTCTCTCTCTCTCTCAACATGATGGTAGCCAGTTAGGAATACAGTAAATACTGACGTATTTGGAATCATTTGAGAAGCTTCTTTGCAGCTTCGTTTGAACATGAAAATGCACAAGTCGTGTTTGAACACGATTTAGCTACTAACACTAGGAATGGGTTTAGGAAACACATTGCAGATGCTCCAACATGCAACAATCATCTGTTACCACGTAAATAATTCTAGATTTATGGGTTGTATCTTTACGTTTATAGATTTTTAAAGGTTTTGATAAATCTTAAAAAATTTCTTTTCGAGAATTTATAATTTAAAATTTACTATTAAAAAGCTATCACAAATATCCTCGATTCGTGCTGGTTA
>BRYF01000018.1:16935312-16937812 GCA_030159135.1 Actinidia polygama
TTTGGGTAATTAGGTGGAGAAATTGCACATTTTAATATATTTTTCATCCATTTCAAATGTATTTTTTTGCATCTTAATTACTCTCTAATAATTAGAATTTATATACAAAATAACAAAACTAAATGCTAATAAAAAATTTAAATGAATTAATATGTAGTGGAAGGCTTGGGTCCGTTGATGATTAAACTAAATCGTCCACGGAAGAAGATGCCAAGGAAAAATATCTTCAGTTTGACCAATTTAGTCGTATAGAGTTCTCAATGAATTTGATGAGGCTTCCATGCTAAAGTAAGCACATTGCTAAAATTATTTGTTGAAGTAAGTATGTCGTCAAAATTATGTCGCTTTATTAGATGCGATCACTTCATTAAGTTTGAATTTCTTGAAATGCTCTCCATGAATTCTCACATCGCCAATTCCTACCTTATCCATCTCGACCATCAATCTGAGGAAGAGATGAACTCAAGGATGAGGTGAACTTGAGGATGAGATGAAGTTGATGATGACATTAACCTAGCCCTTCTCCACCTCGCCATCCACTTTAAGGATGAGATGACCTTGAGACTCCATCTCCACCACGTCTCCTACATTCTCGGTGCATCCTTCATATGGCATTCTCTTTTTTTTTACTCCGAAATTATCGGACACGGTTTTCATACTTGGTTGCCCAATGATTACGCTGTGATCTTTTCGCCCAACTCTCCATTCTCCATCTATAAAAAGTCATTCACCCTCCATCATAAATGGGTAATTACACTCTCACTCTTTGAACTACATTTCTACAAACTTTTTGTTAAGCTCATTTTAGTCACCTCATCTCGGTCTCATCTCCACGCTGGAGGGGTTTGTAATGGTCTTACCTTGGCCGGTAATGTTTGTTTTCTTACGCAGGTCGCCGATATCATCATCCTGAGGTCATTACCCCGAGGTCACCAAGGTCATTACCGAGGTCAATACTGAACTTAAAAGCAATTTTGATTGTTGGTTGCTCATCCCAGATTTCTACCACAACAAAATTCATTATAAGGCATATAATATTCTTTTTAACCGTGATATTTTTATTTTTTTATTTTCTTTGTACTGATTATTTTCTTGTTATAATATATATATATATATATATATATATATATATGTGTTTTCCAATTTGTGATATAATTTTTTTGCTTTCTTGGATTTTGAGTTTTTTTTAGTAATTTTTTTTCGCAGTTTTGATCAATTTTATATATTTTTTCAATTTCTCTTGCGTAGAACAGTCTAAAAATATTTAAAAAAATATCTAACTTAAAAAAGAGTTAACTAAAGACGGAGAAAATATTTTTTGGGACACAAATGATTTATTTTTTTCTTCTTTAGTGATTTTCTTTAAATTAAATAATTTTTTTATATTTTTGAACTTCACTCATCAAGAAAAACCGAAAAAATATAAAATTTGATCAAACGGCAAAAAAAAGTTTACTAAAAGTAAAAAAACTTAAAATTAAGAAAGTAAAAAAAAATATGGGTGTGTGGGAATAATAGAAAATTGAGTATAGACACTAATGGTAACTGACGAGCTGTTACCGACGGCTGGTCGCCGGATGGTGGACATACAAGACAAAAATAGTGAGAAAGATCATCCGCAGCTGTTCCGAGAATGGCTCTCTGACGATCAAGTTAATGACGAAAAAATAAGAGAGAGAGAGAAAGCAAGAGAGAACTTATTGACTCTGATTTTAGAGAGAGAGAGAGAGTGAGTAGAGAGAGACAAAATTATTTACTCGTGAGATAGAGGGTTTGCCTTCTTTTATAATGCTGCTTGGCGCGTGTGAAGACACGCCAACTATCATGTCAGCGAATAGGTGACTGACTTAATTATCCCCATAGGGTGTGGTTTGTAGCTAGCTCATCACATCGTCGCAGTTAGACCTAGTCGTGCGGGTGGCAGAGTAAACTCGACGTGAACATTACCCTCTGACCTTGATATGGTCTTGGAGATCTCTGCTTGATCAAGTTTATCAACTAATCTCTCGAAAGGAAGTACCGACCGAACTTGCTATGAAACCACAATCTAATGGCGGCGCTCACTCAAATTCGATAAAAAATAAAGCATAATATTTTATAATCCCATAAAAACTAATAGCACAAACAGGAACTAAGTTAGCACCTTATTGAAACTCTTGTTTTTTAGACGAAATCAATGTCAGAGAATTTTCTCAGTATGACACAGTTAATGCGGCTCAATGGTACTGCATTAGAACTTAAATAACGAAATGTACGAAAAATTGGTAATTGTGAAGTGAGATTTACAGTAGATTCAAAGTTGTTTTGTGATATGAGACGTGCTTTAAATGAATTTAATCTATAAATTTCATTTTGTGAATATGCTGTGGTACTTACCTAACTTCAATCAATGGGCTTTGGAAGAGAAGTTGACAATTTTCAGTGGATTTTTAATCTTTTTATAGTGTTAACGGTTTATTTTTGTATCTTTCTTTGTCCTGAATTGTTTCGTGTCCTTTTA
>BRYF01000018.1:16982812-16985312 GCA_030159135.1 Actinidia polygama
AGCTAAAGAAAATTGAAAAAATGGATTATTTTTGGCTGTGTTTGGATCAAGGATTAGGTAAAAGAGAAAAAAAAAAGAAAAAATGTAGATGATCCAACCGTTTGGAACCGTTAGCCCGTGTCAATATGTATACCACAACTTTCTCTTGTAAATTATATCCCAAAAATAGCTAAAGAAAATTGAAAAAAAAATACTCTTTTGGCTATGTTTGGATCAAGAATTTGGTGAAAGAAAAAGAAAAGAAAAAGGTAAATGATCCAACCGTTTGGAACCGTTGAATCATATACCTTTTTTATTTTTATTTTATTTTTTTTACAAAATCCTTGATCCAAATAGAGCCTTTAAGATCAAGATAAATTATTTTTATAGCTTCCACTTGTAGGTTATCAACTTCCAAGTTTGAGTGAGTGGCAGCAAACTCATAATCAAATAGAGTAGTAGAGTATTGAAGCTTTGCTTTGAAATCTCAACAATTTCTAAAATCAGTGACACTAGTTAACCACATACGGTATCATATTTAGGTACTATCTCATGTATCTTATTCAAATAACATTCTTATTGTGTCAAATGTCAATTTGTGCAACAAAACCACGAGATTAGGCAATGTAACAACAGGAAATCCACTGCAATCTCGTTACATATAATAATAGCAGAAATGCAGTGTCTTTTTCCTTCTGATGAATATATTCTCAAATTCCTATACATTGAAAAAATTTAACTCAAATATATGTCTGCCTATCGACAATGAGTTTGGCTACAAAGAATCGTGTTTGGCTGTGAGCCTGTGCCTGTCTGTATTCGGCCCAACGTGAGCTTGGGCTTCTCATGGACTGATGTGCATAAAAAAACTTGCGCCATGTCGCATCGATACAACAACACAACGATCCTAACTCCCTTTTGAAATCAAAGTCGGGACTTCTCATATGTAGCGGAAAGATCATATCAGAAAGCTATATTACAGTGGCCTCAGAATTCAATATTGCACCTCTGAAAGTTGTGTGTAGCAGAGTTACTGTAATGTGCAAAAAACTCTCATTAGTTGGTCGGTGAATACGTGCATGCAAGGGGTATCATATATTGCTCTGCATTATCAACGATCAAGCCTACAATCTCAGCATCTCTGGTACCACAAATCACTAGAATCGACATGGGAAGTAAGATTCACCAAAGAGGAGTGAAACTGACCCTTTTGGGGAGTTGGTGAGAAGAATTGATGGTCATTGAGTAAGAGAGTCATCTTTGGCTGAGATTGGATAGCTGTTGATCCATTATGAGTAGCTATGAGAAGCCCTTAAGTCGATATATGCAATGTTTGCAAATCTTCAACGGTTGATTAGAACTCTTCAATTGATCGACAACAGGAAGATTCCCTTAAAGGTGTGCTAGAATGGAAACATCCAACACTTATAATCCGCACCTCAATTCTTTCGTTCTGACTTTATCTCTGCAGTGTTTGAAATCCTCCCCCCTAATAAAAATTTTCTTTCTGAACAACTTGGTATTCTTCTTCTTCTTAGAGACCCCGTTTTTTTCCAGCTTTGCCAACTTCTCTTGCCTCCCATCAATATCAGTTTGAATAGCTTTATTTCTTTTCATATCTGAGATCAAAGCCAGCCTTGCAAATTTCTTTGGCCTCACTTGCCCAAGTCTCACAGTTATTTCCTTGAAAGCAGAAACATGGCCACGCCTAATAAAACATCCTTCAATGGGAGAGAACGAAAGAAAATACCACTTCTGATCGTGATACGTGAATGAGAGAGAAATCTGGATCAAAACCCTCCGATATCTTTCCTTCGGCAAAAAAGGGGCAAGTCCGAACCTTTGTAATTTGAGTTAGGTTCAAGTCTTACGGGAATCATAATATAAAGTATATTATACGACTTGCAATTCATTGATTTTTCAAACTTTTATCCATTTACTTTATTTATTTTTTATCATTTTTTTGCAATGAGTGAAGAGTCAAATGTTTTGGCAATTCCTGGGGATAAATTAGTATAACTATGAATTAGAGCTCTGGATCTTTGTTGTTCATTCCTTGTTGTAATAATATATCGGAAGCAGCAATAACTTATCTACTACACAACCATGAGATGCGGCCAAAACTTGCACCCACGTCCCATGCACTCACTCACCCCACGTCCCTTGCACTCACCCACGGTTATTTACCAACCCACGTTAACCCATGACCCACATGACCAAGCATTTAGATAGTAGCACGTTTCCCACTATAGCTTTGTATACATGTACACGTTTCCATTATTCTTGTAATTGCATGGCCTATATATATGGCATTATGAATGAATGAAAGAGGTTATGAGCAAATTACTTTCTTCTTCCCTTCTCTCTCTCTAACTTTGGCTATTCTCCTCCAAATTCTCTGTCAACCCAAATTGATCGTATCACCATGAAGTAAAAAAAGTTTTTTTTAATAATTCAACTAGGAAATTGATAAGCCATATAGTGTGCAAGTACAAAGAGGGATATATAAGATTGAAGTAGA
>BRYF01000018.1:17005312-17007812 GCA_030159135.1 Actinidia polygama
CCGTATAGTTATTTAGACAACAGGATTTGAGATGACAAGTGAAATGATCTATAGAACCATAAGGTGGTGAGTCGTGACCCAGTGTGGGGTCAATACTCAGGCTCTGTTTGGCACCAGCTTTTTTTAGCTTTTCGGCTGGCTTTTTTGCTTAAAATAAGCAAAAAAGCCAATCAGAGTTGGCTTTTTTGCTTTTCTGATTTTGCTTATTTGCTTAGTTTTAGCTAAAGTAAAGCCAGAAAAGAAAAAAAGTCAAAAAAAAATGGCATTTTAATAGCTAGCTTAAAAAAAGCTTGGCTTTTAAGCATTACCAAACGGAGCCTCAATAAGCATAGTCTAATGTCCGTCCGAAAAGGAAAGAAAATAAAGGTGGCCCCAAATCAGTCGTAGAACAGCCGCGTTACTATCCCAAACGCATCCTTCTAGATAGGATGAGGATTTTCTTCAGTAAGGTCAACAAGAAGTCAATGTGACACAACCTTCGAGTGACCACTTGGGTGTTATTAATTTCTTGAGTTTTCTGAAATGCATTTATTGGTGTTATTAATAACACTCAAGTGACCACTCAAAGGTTGTCACATCTATTAGGCAGCAACACTTCCTGCTGCCCTTACTGTAGAAAATTCTCATCCTTCTAGATATTGAATTAATTTGAATAGCAAATAGAGAGTAGAAACCAATCTCCACGGGAAAATATTGAAAAAAAATACTAAATTTTCGACTAAATTTCTCATAGATAACTAAGGTTTAAAAAACTTTAATTTATTTGAATTTTGAAGTTCGTCATCAATAAGATCCTGAGCTCAAATTCCATTAAAAATTGAATAAAACAATCTATGTTGGCACTTAGCTGACTTTATGTGACGCTGACTTAGAAAACATTGCTTTAGAGAGAGAGTAATTAGTGAAACTAAGGTTATTTTACATGTAATCATCGTCGAATTAGGGATAGTAATTAAATTGTGGATTCAATCGAATATGGTGTGACCTTTGAGGAGAGAGAATTGTGGACCTCCAAATCATTATGGTTTTTAAGTTAGCTTTACGTGTAACTAGCTAATTGCCAACATGGACTGTTTCATCTAATTTTTAACGGAATTTGAGCTTAAGGTCAATTGATGACAAATTTAAAAGTTTGGGTATTTAATTAAAAAAGTTTAAAGTTTAGGTGTCTATGAATTTTAGAATTCTTTTTGCTATTTTTCCTAATCAATTTTGTAAGCACAAATAGAATGTGTTTGTACAAAAGGTGAAATGTGAAAAAATCATTTTTTTCAAAATGAAAAATGTTAAAACACCATTCAATAGGAGGTGGTTAATACAAAAGGTGTATTTATCATGTGCGAAAAATATATAAATATTTATAAAAATGCATGAAAAATATTAAAAATATTCATGAAAATGATCAATAACTACTGCTCTTAGAGCATCTCCAACCTAATACTATAAAATAGAGGATGAAAATTATGTAATTTATACAGAAAATAATTTTTGAGCATTTTATTATTCATGCCAACTCTAATCACAATCCTCTATTTCTATCTTTATTTTTCAAACAATCATTCAAATCTACCTAAAACTCAATTTTTTTTTATCATTTTCCCTCCAAAAAATTTGAATTATTACTTTTTACTTTTTACTAAAAATATTCAATATTGATCTCATTTTAAAGGAATTATAATTATCTTTTTAACAGTACCAATTTCATAAAAAATAAATAAATAAATTAAAAGTTATAACAATTTCAAAGATTAAATTTTCAAATATGAAGGATAAAAAATCATCCTCTTAAATGAGGCGTGTTTTGGACGACGGGTTGGAGTGAGCTTTTGCTTTAAAATAGAGATAGGAAGGGTGGGTTGGAGATGGGGGATGTGTATGGGTCGGATCGAGTCGGTTGGTTTTATAACAGATTCTAAATTGAACCGATCTTGATCGGTTCTCTATTTTTGGATCTAAAATTGAACCGATCGTCCAAATGAATCGAACCGAACCAACCCGAGTGAGATCGGTTCTGTTTTTCAGTTATTTCTCAAAATAAATCACCATGAGCAATAATAGTGTATGGTGAGTGCACTGTATTACTATATGATCGAGTCTAAATTTCAATTCCTTGTTCGGTTCTGGTTCGGTTCGGTTCGATTCTGGGTAAAAAAATCTTACAGACCCGAATTGTTCAGGTCTACCATTTTTAGACTCAAAACCAAACCATAAGTATGGTAGAACCAAACCAAACTGACCCAACGAGGTCGGGTTGGTTCAGTTCTTACTTCTTTCGAATCTTTTGTGTTCTATAAAATGTAAATTTCAACAGGTGGTTTAAAAAGATACAATTGTGACATCACTATGTCACATCCATCTGCTCCCGGAAAATCAATCCAGCTAATCGATAGCCAGTTTTGTTGCTTCAAAAAGAGGGGAAAAAAACCCCACATGGTTCGTCTCACGCCTATTTCATTACATTTTGGTGTGAGGTGGGCCAAGAACAGCACCTAAATGAACC
>BRYF01000018.1:17025312-17027812 GCA_030159135.1 Actinidia polygama
TATGTCAATTTTACTAACGACCATGAAATTATAAATCAATGAATTCGTTTCATTATAAAATAATTTTTCATAACCTCGACTCATCTATGCCGATCTTTTATCATAATTCTTGGCTCATCGAGGCCAATTTCTCTTGATTTCACATCAAATATGTTTATATAGACACCATACGTTCGACGACCACCAATTTCTTAGTAAACGACCATAATATATATATATATAGTATGATATCATCCATAATCATCTGGTTATGATCTAACCCTTATTACTTCACTTGTTATATTATGTTCCCTAGCGTCGAGGTACTGTTCGAACTATGTATCTGTAAAATTATAATTTATTTTTTAAATCAATCCATTTTATTCATAATCATGGTATGTCAAAATACAATATGTATTCATTCATAACAAATATTCATTGAAAAAAATATCAATTTTAACAAATTCAAACAACGCATGCTTTATTTATAAAATTTAAGTAAATAAGACATATAAGAGACTCACCAAAGTGAATTCCCAATTTTTTAATGCCTATATGTTATGGTTCATTGAATTCGGGTCCTATATTTAATATTTAAACCGTTAAATCTAACAGTCTCGTGGCTATGATTAACATACTAAAAATTTAAATTTTTCTAAGATAGAAAAGTATTTATAAAAATTTATAATTCGGATTAACATACTGTATAATTTTTTTGCACATAAATTTATTGACTGCAGCTTGGTTTATGAATTGTTTGAGCATTGAAAACTTTTTCGAAAGTCATGAAATTAATTACTCAACCACTAGAATATAAATGTAACACATAAAAAATATTCAATTTATTTTTAGCTCTGTAACTATTTTTATAAAATTTGCAAATTTTTTGTTCAGAGATTTTGAAAAATCTTTTTAACCCAAAAGTAGCTTATACAATTGCTACGAAGTTTCAATACAATACAAATTAAAATAAAACATACATATATTATTTTGATTCTCATAATTTAATCTATTTTTTTTCTAATTTCATAAAAAATTTAAATTATAAAATATAAAAAAATATGAATTAAACTTAAAATATATAAAATTCATAACTTATTCAAGCCTTTCAATCTTTCCTTGAATTTCTACTTTTTCCAACCTCTCTCTCTTTCTCCTCCCTCTCTGGATTCTCTCTTTTTCCTGCCTCTTTTTTTTCTTCTTTTTGCTCCTCTGTTTTTGCTTTGGGCAAATTTCACTGAACATCCCTTAGATTTCGGGGTAATACACAAAGCACCCCTAATATTTGAGAAATGACAATGACCTCCCTGGTGTTTGAAACTTGTAACAGATTCTCCCATTTTACATAGCTCAGGATCTCCTTGCTTGACACGTGTCCTTATCCCCCCCAACCCCCCAATAATTACTCCCCTTTCCCACTTTGGTCCACAAGAATTTGAAATTTTTCGAACTTGGTCATTGAACAATTGAATTGGTTCCAAACTTCATCGAAACTACTTCTTAAATAAACTATTTCTTAAATACTCTTTTTAAAAGATAATACTAAGTTATAAATTATTTTAAAATAATTTAATTTTAAATTAATTTTAAGTTTAGTATACATGAAAAAAAATATTATCACTTTTTTAATTCATCTATTAGAGAACTTAAAATGTAAAATAAAAAATATCAAAATATGAACAAAATATATGGTCCTATTTATTTGTGGGAAGTTAAAAAAATATCAAAAGATTTTTTGATCATTTTTAATTAAGGATTCCCTAATTAAATAGGACCATTTTTTATTCATATTTTGATATTTTTTATTTTACTTTTTAAGTTTGTCTCTAATAGATGAATTAAAAAAGTGATAATATTTTTTTTTCATGTATACTAAACTTAAAATTAATTTAAAATTAGATTATTTTAGAATAATTTATAACTTAGTATTATCTTTTAAAAAGATTGTTTAAGAAATAGTTTATTTAAGAAGTAGTTTCGATGAAGTTTGGAAACAATTCAATTGTTCAAAGACCAAATTCAAAAAATTTCAAACTCTAGTGGACCAAAGTGGGAAAAGGGAGTAATTGTTGGGTTGGGTCGGGGTGGGGTGCGTGGGGTGGGACATGTGGCAAGCAAAGGATCCTGAGCCATATAAAATGGGGAATCTGTAACAAGTTTCAAATCTTAGGAGAGGTTATTGTCATTTCTCAAACGTCAAAAGTGCTTTGTGTATTAATCCGGAACCTCAGAGGTGGTCAGTGAAGCTTACCCTTTTGCTTTTTGTTTCCTTGTGAAGCTGCTGTCAGCATTCACTTATAAATTATAATGACATTTTTTATTCTTACACATGCCTCACACATGCATACCACTCATACATGCATGCGCCACACACACACACGGGACAACCATTGGTCTTGCACATACCCCACACACATTTACAGTACTCACCCATGCATGCACCACATACACACATGGGATAGCCATGCACCTCCTCCACATGCATGGTGATACATGTCATCATGTGTCCCCCATGCACACT
>BRYF01000018.1:17352812-17355312 GCA_030159135.1 Actinidia polygama
AATTATTATATTTTTTAACTTGTTCTCCATTTTGTAGCAGTGTATCTCTTCGTATATGCATGCAATTTATCTCTTATATGACATTTATATCTTATCGATTTTTTAGGTTGTAAAACTCCAATGAGTACGCCTAAGAGGTGATTTCACTTGAAACTATTTTTTTACCCCCAAAAATATTATTTCCTTTTTGTCAAATGTGTGGGGCTCATATAGGTTGTAATCCAATGGCCAAAAAAACTTTAAAACTGGACATATTTTTTATCCATTAGATCATTTTTTTAGTGAGACTCACGCCAAAAGAAACTAAAAAAATATTTATTTCCCTCTCATTTCTCTCAAACTAGCAACAATTTTCAAAATCATTATACTTTCTAAATTATTCTCCATTTCGTAGCAATGTATCTCTTCGTATATGCATGCAATGTATCTCTTATTTGACATTTATATCTTATCTGGTTTTTAGATTGTGAAACTCTAACAAGTACGCTTAAGATGTGATTTTAATTTTTTTTGACGTAGTGTCCATGGGCACGAGCAATTAATAGTATTTATATATGTGATAAACAAGTTTATAATATTCTAATTAAGGTCCAAGTTAGGAGTGAGGTCTTACCTAAATAAGGGTAAAACAGTCAATAAACTTTCATATAAAGGTCATGGGATAGGTACATAATTAAGTTTTGTTAGCTATTACAACAGAAGGTGATACCGGAAGTGCATGAATTTGACCATCCCAATTTGATACAAGGAGGAAATTTTGATTGAGTGTAAAATATGAGGATGTAAAGTGTAATTTGATTAATTTTAAATTAGTAAAATGAAAAATTGTTACATTGAATAGAAATATTGTTAGAATTATGACAACATAAATAAAACGCATCATGCATCATTATTATTATACATATTATTGCAGAGTGATTTTTTGTAAAGAGAGTTTTGGGAGCTTCATTTACTTTCTTTTTAAATAAATATAAAATAAAATAAATTTTATTTTAATATTATTTAATTAACTTTTATTTTAAAACTAATATAAAATAAAATTTCATTTTAACTATAAAGTATTTTAATATAGTTTTTTTAATTAGAAAGTATCACAATATATATTATACTATAGTTATTATTTTTTTCTAATTTTGAGAAATTTCTTAAAAAATATTATTAGTTATTTTAAACACAATATTGATCTAAAACATATGATTTTCGTAGCTCAATCTATTTGAAAAATGGAAACTAAATAAATCTATAATATTTTTTTATTATTTTTAACCAGAAATTAGTTTTTGGTAAATAATAATTTTATTACCGTAGAAAGAAAAGACCAACATGTATATTTTTGTCTTCAGTTCATAAATCTATCTTTCCATAAATTTTTGTTTCGTATAAATATAAAAAATCTCTTGACTAGCTCGATCAATCAAACAAATTTAAAAAAATGAAAGAAATCTATAATAATCCATATTTATGATTTCTTAACAAAAAATATTTTTTTTTGTAAAAAGTATTTTAATTATCGTAAAAAAAAATATTAATATCAAAGACAATCCAACAGTAAGGAGACAACTCGTTAGTCATTTTTTTTAGGGTCAATATATGAAGTAATTTTAAAACATTGAAATAACCACATTAAAAAATATATAATTTTTTATAAATAAAAAATGGCAAATCTTTATTTGTATTAAGAAGTGCAAATATATGAAGATCAAAATCTTGCCTATATCAACCGTTTAAGAATTAACATTCCTAATTACATTAAGGCAGTGGTCATATTTAATTTGCTTTTTTTAAATTCGGTCTATGCATACTATAGTTATTTTTTTATATATAATTATAAAAAAGTTTTCAAAAAATAATATTAACCACCTCATTAAATTAATTATTTTAAAATATGTGATTTTTAGAAATGAAATGAAATCCTATATACTATTAACTATCTCATTAAAATTAATTATTTTAAGATATAAAATTTTCAAAAATGAAAAGAATCCTATTTTATATACTATATTTATATTATATATATATATATATATTTATCATAGATTATTATTTATACCAAAGAATAGTAGATTATTCTTTTAGAGACACATTATCAAACAATTTAATTAAATTTTTTAGTTTTCAAATAAATAAATAAAAAATTTTGATTTGCTTAATCCCTCACAAAAAGAAAAAAGAAAATAAATATGTAATTATTTATTGATTTATCATTTAAATTATTTTGACACTTTTTATTTTTCTTAAAAAAATGACAAACGTTTCTATAAGTCATTTAAAATTTGATATTCTCAATTATTTTAAAGACGGAATCTTAAATATATTGACAATATTTCTATTTATTTTACTTTTTTAATTTTGCATCAACATAAAATAAATTAAATCTCATATGAAAAATATATTAACAATATCATAGCATAGTTTATTTGACTTTCATATTAAAACCAATGTAAAATAGAAATATTCAACACACTCTTATCATTCATAACCAGTTTATTAACGGTTTCAA
>BRYF01000018.1:17405312-17407812 GCA_030159135.1 Actinidia polygama
AAAAATTTGTTTTTTTTATAAAAGGACACTAAAATTCAAATTAATCCAAATAATTTTCTATGATAATCCGAATTAATTTTGATTTTATTGGTTTTTTAATTTTTTAATTTTTTGATTCCTCTATACGAATCGGAAAACCGTACGAAAAAATAGCTAAATTATTTGTCTTTAGTGATTTTTTATTTAAATTCACACAAGATTTTTTATTTTTTAAAAGAAATGGATAAAATTTTAACTAAACGGTATAAAAAGTGTACTAAAAATTAAAAAATTAAAATAGCTAAAAGTCTCATAAAAAGAAAAAAACTAGCACAAAATAACTCTCTCTCTCTCTCTCTCTCTCTCTCACTATCTTTTCAAATTTTTTTTAGTTTTGTTTCTTTTTTTACTTGGATTATTATCAATGAACCATATTGAAGTCAAATTTGGCCTTTTTTAAAAAAAAAAATTAAGATGATTTAGTTTTTAAGTTTTTAGTGAACTTTTTTTAACGTTTTGATCAAAAAATAAAAAAACTAATGAAAGAAAAGAAACAAAACTAATGAAAAAAATTGTTTTTTTATACAAAACTAGTAAAAAAATTAAACAAAACTTAAAAGAAAATAATTTTTTTACATTCTAATATAATATTTTTTTATACAAAACTAATATAATTTTTTACAAATAATAACTCTCAAAATCTATAACTAAAAAATAAACAAAAGATTACAAACATATAATAAAAAAATAGTTTATTCAAAAAGATAAATAAAATTGATAAGAAAATAAATAATTTGATAAAAAAATTTAAAAAAATGATTAAAAAAAGAAAAAAATAATAACAAAAAAATAAACATAACTAAAAAAACACAACTTAAAAAAATAGAAAGAGAGAGGGGGGCATAACAGTAATTTTAAGAGAAAAAAAAGTAGTGGGACCGGTGCGTGGGTGGGTGGGTGGGTGGGTGGGTTCTGAGACGGGGGCGGGAAAAGCAACTTGCAGTGAAAATTGGCTAACAAGATCAAGATCAATATAAAGTTATAAACAGAATCTAACTGTTAATTTTTAGAATCTAATTGCTACTGTAGGACTCACGGGTTTGGGTTATTGTAGTGCTATCAAAGTACTATAATTCCGTAACGTCCTTAAAATAGGTTCACTTTAAGTTCATTTTAATAATTTAAATTTATGAAAAAAATATATTAATCGTGATTATATGATCTAAACACATTTATTTTAAAATAAACAGATAACAAGTACGATTTTTTGAATATACTATAAGACAAATAATATCCAATTATTAAGTTACTGATATCCGATCGACTTGATTTTTGTATATGACATAGCTCTGTAAATTTAGCAGTTCGAATTATAAAGATGTGTTAATGATATACCCATTTTGAGGACATTACGGAAACTCAAAACCCGCATACACAAGTCACAAACCCGAAAGCGAAGTCTCCTTTAAGTCCACGCCGATAACCTTTTTAACTTACTAGTTTTACATTTGTTTTTAGTGGGGAGAAAATTGCTAAGGAAAACCTTGGAGTTTGATCCCATTAACAAATTGAACACCAGAATTTTAAGTTTTTTCAAGACAAATCTTTTGGTCTCTTTCCCAAAGTGTGTTCTTTTTTGAGTAATTCTCAGGTAATACATTTCGAAAACTATCAATCAAACAAATTTTTTAAAAATTATTATGTAAAATTAATTCTAAAAGTTAAACTAAATAACTAGGTCGCTTTTCTCTTATTACTTATTAGGCAAATGATTTAATTTAATTTACACTATGCCAAAGGTTTGGGAGAGAAAAAAAGTTAATAATAAAAATAAAATCTAAAATTCAAAGGCTAATGCTTTCATTTTTTTTTGGATAAATTACACTAATGTCTTAAGAATTCTAAAAAAGAAATAAAAAACTCCATTAAAATATGTGAAATGATAGTAACCTCCCTTATAATTATTGGCGAACGCAGGATTTTTATTTAGGGGGGCAAATTATACATTTTTAATAAAACTTTCGATAAAAACTTTTAGGGGGGCCAGTTGTATATAACCAATAGCAAATAGTTAAAATTAACCAAAAAAATTAAAAAAATTATTATTATTTTTTTGGGATTTTTCAAATGTTGGGGGGGGGCCGTGTTCCCCCCGGACCGCCAATGCTTATAATTCAGTTCTGTTTTGAGAAATCACTTTCGTTAATTGACCATTGGCTCCGTTTGGTTGCCAAGAATTTGACATGGGAATGCTTTAGAAAAAAGAAGAGAAAAAAAAGTGAATCGTTAAATCTATTTTTTGGAACAATTAAAAAAATAGGAAATTAAGATTTTTAAGTGTTTTTATTTCGTTTGGTGGCTTGCTGATCAAAGTTGTTTCGAATTCAAGGGAAATCTCATTTCAGCAGTCTTTTGAGATAATTATATCAGTTCGATGATATGAACAAAAATCAAATCTCTCCTGCGGGAAGGCATTTAAAATCATATCATACATGGGAGCTTCTAAATGCAAACCAAAATG
>BRYF01000018.1:17457812-17460312 GCA_030159135.1 Actinidia polygama
TTTGAGGCAAGTTTTTTTGTTTTTTTTGCTATTTTTTTATATTTAATGATTTTTTTTACCATTTTTTATCAGAAAATTTTAGATACATTTTTGGTTCTTCCTGATGAGAGAAGTCAAAAAATATTAAAAAAAAAACTAATTTGAGAAAAAGTTCATTAAATATGAAAAAAATAATTTTATCCTTAAAAAAATATCTAAAAATAGTTTTTTTCGTATTTAGATAACTTAACTTTTTTTCAAATTCAATAACTTTTTTTACATTTTCAGACTTCTCTCGTCAAGAAAAATTGAAAAATTGTATAAAATTTTGATAAAATAATGAAAAACGTTTTCTAAAGACAAAAAAAAAATCAAAAATCAAAGTTGCTAAAAAAATTAAAAAAATTATTACCCTATACATGACCAAAGTTTTTCCCTATTTAATTTAATTTTTTTATTTTTTATATTTAATAATAGCTTGCATAGCAAGATTGACTTTGGACTGTGAGTGTAAAACCCAAAGCAGATGAGAGGTGGCTACTGGTTAGTCCAAAATGGTGGGCTCATTCATATGAGACTTGAGATATAATGCATATTTATATAGCAAGCTGATACACTACTGTCAGATTCCCATTGACCATCTCCACTTCACATATGTGTAAAAAATATATAAAAAATAGAGTAGATAACACTGACACCTCCTCTATAGTCAATACCTCTGAGATACAACTGTATACGGATTAGGAGTCACGGCGGCGTGGTAACCGGGCAGTGACCCAAAATAATATCGTTTTGCGTTATTAGATGGCAAAAAAATATGCAATTAAAACGATATCGTTTTTATCTTAAAATGTATTCACCCCAAAACGACGTCGTTTTGGGGTGATGGATGAAAACACATAAAACGTCCTTGTAACCCGACAAGGACACAACTCGCCTCAGTGATTAGGAGTCACGGCGGCGTGACAACCCGGCAGTGACCCAAAATAATATCGTTTTGCGTTATTAGATGGCAAAAAAATATGCAACCAAAACGATGTCGTTTTTATCTTCAAATGTATTCACCCCAAAACGACGTCGTTTTGAGGTGATGGGTGAAAACAAATAAAACGTCCTTGTAACCCAACAAGGACACAACTCGTCTCAGTGACCCCGAATCTACTGTATACCCTTTTACTATCCAAAATTAAATTGATGCCCCTGAAAGTAGCATTCTAGTTTGCCCCTTCAATGTGAGTCAAATGTCAGTTGAACTAATGAAAATGGATGATATTAGCAAAGAACTTGTACAAATTCCCACTTTGCTCTTCCTATAACGATTCACTTAGCTCTTCCACCCATAACCACTACGGCATGTCTAGCTTCACCACCCCAACCTAAAACCCACCACTCTAATGCGATTCACCAAATGCCGCATCACAAGAGATCGAGAGGAGTGGTAATGGGGGTGAAGGCTCGACAACGAGATTGGATTCGCCTTGGTTCTGTCTATCACTCTGTAGGGAAAGCCAATGACTCCTTATTGCATTGGTAAAGCGCGTTTGACCCATTTCTCGAGATCGAGAGAGAGATTTCTTTTCTTTTTTCTTCAATGAGTAAATTTTGACTTTTTAAACGAGGGCATTAAGGTAATCTTGAATATTTCTTAACAATTTTGACAGGAGAGTCCATGGAATTTCCAATAATAAAGGGGTAGATAGTGAGTGACATTTCCATTAGGGGTGCACAAATAACACGTTGGACCCGCGATTCGACACGACTCGTTTTTATTGGTTTGGGTTTACCATGCCATCGGTCGGTTCTGGATCTAAAAGTTCTGGACCCGTCTGGCTCGGGTCGGTTCTCGGGTCAGTATTTTTTTTACCCAGAAATGACTCGAGCCGACCCGACCCGAGAAACCGAGGCGATAACCGACGTCTAGAATCGATTATATAGACCTACAATGCACTCGCGCACACTTGATTATTACCTATGCTATATAAATTTTAGGAAGACCCGACTGGAACCGAGGAACCGACGTGGACCCGAGCGATTCGGTTTCGTTCAGTTCTCCTCGGTTCTCGGGTCGGTTCCGAGTCCAAAAATGGAGAAGCGTGAAAGGTCATGCCGGTTCTCTACCCGACTCGACCCATGTGCACCCCTAATTTCCATAGTATTTTAAAGGCGTTCATGTAATTTACCCATAACAGAAGGGCCCCAGTTGTAGTTATGACTTGTGACTTAAAGTGATTTTACCTTAGGACTTCCTTCAAGTAAGATTTAATTGATACCCAAGCTATGACTTGCTTTATTATAATGTGGGTCCTTGGTCCATGGGCCCACCTAGCTGATATTCTAGAACAAGGTCCACAAACTATAAGAAAATAAAGATAGTATCTTCTAATTATTTTTTATTTTAGAATTGTGCTATATATTTTTAAATAATAAATTAATTTAGATTTAGTGTTTTTTTGTAAAAAAAAATGATAAATTATTGTGATTCGTCTAATCAAAACAAACTTAAAAAGTAAAAACTCGGACT
>BRYF01000018.1:17472812-17477812 GCA_030159135.1 Actinidia polygama
GATCGGTTCGGGTTGGCAAATATTTGCACAGCCCTACCAGTTAGGGATAAATTAGTCTTTTAATTTTGTTTTTAGTGATTTTTTGTCATGTTTTTTTTCTACTTTTTAGGTCGTCTTGATTGGAGAAATCGAAAGAAAAAAAAATGATTCCACTCATCAAGATGAATCGAAAAAATAAAAATAATTACCTAAAAATAAAAAAATTAATAAAGACAAAATAACCTAGAAAAACAAAATTACACCAAACCGGGCCATAGAAAAATAATTTTTACGCCCTCTTTTGCTCTAAAAATACTCATTTTTTATTTCTATTATGCAAAATCACTCAATGGTCCTTCTATTGAGTAAAAACAAAACCAAGAAATCGGTTTTTTTAAAAAAATAAAAGTGTGAAAATCATTCCCTAAAATTTAAGATCGAGCTTTTTCCTCGAAGTAACATTTATCATGTGCATTTACCTTTTTTTTGTCAATATAAATTTATAAGTAAAAATTATAAATATAAATTATAAAAATAGCATGTCATTTATTATTTTGATAAATATTTGAAAACAAGAAATCATTGCAACTTTTTGATTTATGGAAAGCATATGAAGAACTTTATTTCACCCCCTGTGCATGTGTAACATTTTTTTTTAATTAAGATTGCATAATCCTAATTATTATAAGCACACAAAATATGAACACACTTCACCACAAGAAAGACAATGAAATGGTATCATGGCCTCACATGCATCCCTTGTCTGAGAAGCAATTGAGTGGGTATTTGAGTGTTTGTTATTACTCTCATTAGTTTATTTAATCCCCTCTCTAAGTGAGATTAAGAGGAATGAAATAGTGGACATCCCTTTTAATAACATCTATAATGACCTCTCAATGAGAGAGAGAGAGAGAGAGAGAGAGAGAGAGAGAGAGAGAGAGAGAGAGAGAGAGAGAGTCCTATTTTTGACTTGTTCAAAGTCCTCTCACTCTCTCTACTCCCCTAATTTTGGCTGATTACCAGCTAATAGAATACTTAAAAAAAATAATGTAGATTAATTTTTAAAAAAATTCTTTTATTTTTTTTGCAGATGTTTAATCACCAACTCTCTCTCTCTCTCTTTTCATCTAATCTTTAACGACATTATAAGATCATTTGTATTATAGGTATTGGGATTTTCTGCAGTGAGATTGCTCCTTGCAGTGTTTCAAGGAGCCCAAAATCACGTCGTTTTGCCCCAAAAATGTATTCTCCCAAAACGACGTCGTTTTGAAGAAAAAAAATTGGGATCAAAATTATGTCGTTTTGGGCTCCATAAATTTAAAACGACGCCGTTTTAACTCCCTACAACCCTGCAGGAAGTCAGTTCCTTACAATAACCCCGTGTTCCTATTATAGACCTCCACTTTCCTAAATTTTTTTTCAAAGCATAGAGTGATTGTGATTGACCAATATTTACCAAGAGATTGTCACCATAATATAGTTACATACTAACTTTCCAAATTTGATTTTTTTTTAATTTAGTTAAATTGTCTTATCCTAATCTTGATGAATCATGGACCCCACTTATATAGGGTGGTCCAGAAGCAACAATCTCAAGTCCATTCATAGTAATATTTTTGAAGATCTCACCTTCTTTGTGGGTGAAATGGGTACCCTTTGACCGCGTGCCCTGAACCGCAATTTACTGCTAGTATTAGGTACACCTCATTTATTCCTCTCTATTGATAGAAAAATATTTCAAATTAAAAATCGTCTTAATAATGAAAAATTCTAAAAAAGGAAAAAAAATATACTAACACTAGCCCACTTTAGTGAGAGCTATTCAGTCTCACTGTCAACACTGGTTAAGAATTTAGACGTAAGAGTAAGTACGTAAAAACTCAGGCGTTTTTTAGAGATCAAAGTGAAACTTTAGTCAAACTATATGGATTTTAATGTTAGTAAAATTATTCTTTAAAAATAATCAGATGGGCTTCACGTTATTATTTCTTGTCCAAATTCTTAACGGATATGGACGAGGGGATAAGTTGGAATCAAATTGTAACTGTAGGGTCCTAGTTGCTCAGTTTAAAACTTTAAGGACCAAGTGGAACTTTGTTCAAACTATAGGAACCAATGATCAAACTATCCAAGAAAATAAGTGCGCCCATTTTAAAACTTTGGGAAAATTAAAAAACCAACAACAACATAGCTTGATCTCAATAACAAAGGAAACTCTATAATTTTAATTATAACAAATTAAATGTTAGACTTTTAATTTGTTCACAATTAAAATTCTCCATCAGTCTCCATTTTATTAGAGTTAACGGAACAAAAAAAATCTTGCCAAATATTAGAAAAATGACGAATTTCAATGTTATCACCATTTAATCGATGCAATTAAGTTTTATTTTCAATAAAAATTATAAATAATATCTTGAACATTTAACTTAGAAATGAGTCATAATTGCATCCATTAAAGATTTTAAAGGGTAATAACTCCGTAAGATATCTTTTCTCCAATTTTTGACAAGAATTAATTAATTTTATCAATCCTAATAAAATGGAGATTGACGAAAAATTTTAATTATGACCAGATCAAAATTTTATAATTTAATTTATCACAGTTAAAACTATAGGGTTCAATTAATATGAGATCAAATTCTGAGATTATTTTTAATTTCCACTAAAACTTTTAAGTGATATTTTATCACTGGTCCGGTCGTTTTGGCTAGAAAAATGACTATTTTCCAACGCAGTTGTTGGCCTTGATCCGAGTGAAAGTCTTTATGGTTGGTATCAAAGTTGGATAGATTAAAGGGACATATGTAAAGAGTAATGCTACAGTCACGCGTAATTTATTGTATTTGTTATCGCACAGCACAAAACGACGTCGTTCAATTAAAAGCACTGCATATTTAAAATGACAAAATGACGCCGTTTTAATGTTTTATCACCAAAATAATGTTATTTTGATGCTGCACAGTAATAAATACGGTAAATCGCACGGTGAGTGTGTATGATTACCCTTATCTAAATACCTACATCAAGTGAAAGAACCAAAAGAGGGTAGGTCAGAGATACCTTTCTCAATGACTTGGAACCTATTTTTCAAGTTTAGCTGTTACTACTATTACCAAAAGTCTGTACATGTGTCCCATGTTAAGTCAGAGTTGTTGAACATCTCAGTCAAAATCACAGTGCATGGTGGGGTCCTAATTTACATTTCTATTTATGCCCTTACATAAAATATTCAAGGTTTCTAAAAAGTTTAGGTCGGGTTCAAATTTTATGTAAAATTGGTAAGTTCTGAGCCCACTAGAGATCTCAACGTTGATTTGTAGGACCCGTTAAAATTATTGTGTTTAAATAATTATCTATGCAAATAATTAAATATAATCAGTAACTCAACGATAGCTAAAAAACGTTAAAATGAAGTTGGTGAATTGTAAGACCATACTGAACAATTAAGCCTAACATGAATGATCCCAGTTACGTTGTCGTTCATGTAAAAATTCATATTGATTGGTCATTATAGTCATAATTAAGATCGGATTATTTTTTTCACTATGGCATTCTCCCTCTCTCCCAATTTATTTATGCATTTTGAAGAATTTAATTTTTTAAAGAAATAAAAATATGAACGTTTAAAAGTGTTCACTTTTCAAAATTAATCTTTTATAATTTAAATGTACCTAAAAGTGAAAGAAGTTGATGTGTCCGGATATTTTAAAAGTGAAGGAGAAAAGAAAGATTTTATACTAATTAGTTCACTTAACAAATAAATAAATATTGTAGGACATTCAAAAAAAGAAATGAGACAAATGGAGTATATAAATTTAAAATAAAATATAATTACTGATATTCGATCATTTTTTTATGAATGATATTCACGTTGTTTCGATCGATTTTTTTTAAATAAATATGATTTAATCATGTGGTTACTGATATTCGATCAACATTTTTTTTTATGACTAATCTTTTCATTGTTCTATAACTAAGGGTGATCATGGTTCGATTCAGTTCGTTTTATGGCCAAACTATGAACTGGGTTGTGAACAAAGTTTTTTTTTTTTTTAACCAAATCGAATCGTGAAATCTTAGTTTACCGAACTAAACCGTGAATCGTTAATAACCGAATGTGTGTGCAAAATGAATACATATTAGTGAACCAAACCGAATTAAACTGTGAACTATGAATAACCGATAGTTAATGATTCGGTTCGGTTAAAAATCGCGATTCAGACCGAAAAATCATATACCGAACCCTAAGCTAACAGTTCAATTCTTTTTAAACCGCAAATTGAATCATACGGTAAAAACCGAACCGTACAATTCGATTGGTTCACACATGAATTTGGAGTCCAAGTAACTGCACGCCTCAGAAATCTCTCTTACTTTAAATTCGTCTGTATTTGTTTTTGCTAAGAAAGAGTTGGCTCATTGGTAATTGCCCTTTTTCCCCCTTTTTATTTTCTAATAACTGCAAAGCCTGATTAAAGTAGCTTTAGCTCTGCCTATAAAACCTCACATCTCTATATATTACTCGTATTAGCCAACCCAATGAAAGACAATATCATAATTCCATATTATGCAACTCTTACTCTCCTTCCTCTAATCAAAGAGAAACCTACGATCCCGCAAGTTAGACAAAAAAAATAAATTAGAATTTAAAATTAATGGTTTGGATTCTCTCGAGCGTATGAATCTCACGTAACAAAGTCAATATGAGTCATTCAATTTGAATTTGGAAACTTTTCTTCGTCCAAATTGTGGGACAGTAACAAAGCTCTTAATCAAAAGCTATATTTGAACAACAACATTTATTGGATAAGTACTTGATTTAAAGATGATAATTGGGTAATTTTCTTAATCCATCAATTATCACAAAACATGGTTTTGAGTTTGTGGTTGCCTCTCTTTTACTCTAGCAAAATTTTACTATTGGTCCCTATAGTTTAGGAAAATTTTGATCTCTATATTTTTAACTTGAATAATTATAATTTTATAGTTTTCAATCAGTAGCAATCTGGTCACTC
>BRYF01000018.1:17502812-17510312 GCA_030159135.1 Actinidia polygama
GATCTTTTGACTACAATATATATTTCTATCATAGTTTGGGTGTGTGCTTTTTTGGCAAATTGATTGGAGAGTATTTAATTAGAAGTATCAAGAATTACATTAACGATTAAACCTGATAATCGATCACATTTGCAAGTCCAACAACCAATATCCACCGCCACCTATTAAACAATCTAACAAATGGCCTCATAATAGGAAGATCTAACCAACCGTAGAATGAATCCCAGATGGAGAATATATAATCAATCGTAGAGTGTAAAAATAATTACCCTTGAGCTCCTATTTAAAAGTGTATAAGGCTGATCAACTGAACTAACCGAGTTAGTTAAATTACTATTGGAATTCAGTTAGCCACTTTCATGCACTTTCATTTCTTCCTTTTAAGGCCTGGTTAATCATTTCTCCCTCTTGAAAATATGAGCCAATCTATACTTATCTTAGAATTTATTAGGTTAAGAAAAATCAAATGATCCTTGAAGGTCCAAGCCAAGAGATTCTACAATTGGGCCATGGGCATTCACACACATGAATTACTCCTTATATTTGCAAGATAAAATCATGTAAGATCTTATCTTCTCATGTTTCTAAGATTTGACAAATCCTTAAAATTTACAAGCCTGTGTAATCTTAAAAAGGTTGATTATGCCTTGGGAAGCCAAGGTCACCAAGTTGGGCCAAAATGGAATGATTAAACTGTCTGGACAAGTCAAAATAATTTATCATTTTCTCTCACCCACAGCTTTAGGGGAAGATATTTTTGACCATTGAATGCTTAAACTCTCTAGTTATTATTTTTAGAATCAGATTTACAACATACATTTTATAAATTTGTTTGGTTGAAGATTTTCGTAACTTATTTATTTTGAGAATTTTGTGAAAAAGAATTAATTTTTGAGAAAATACTAGAAATAATTTTTTTTCATTCTTAAATACTATTTTTTTGTTAAAAAATAAATAAGATATGAAAATGATAAATATTTTTATTTTCAAACACGATTTCTTAAAAGTGTTTTGCAAAACTGATCTTAACGGTTGCGAAATGCATCATATGTGGAATATACACAAAAAAGACCACAATTCCAAGTTATTCTTTAAATAAAACCCTATTTAAATATAGGGTAAATTTAACTTTGGAAATGTAAGAAAACTATGGTGACAAGGGGTGAACTTTTACTTAGATTGACATACTTTGAAAACAATCGATCAAATTGTTTATTTCAAGACTAATAATATTCTCCAAAAGAGTAAGGTAAAACGATAAAAGAAACAAAATGTCAAAAGCTTAGGCATGAAAGAGGCCTTTCAAGAAATTTCACCTAAATCAGACTTCTAATACCTTTACTTTGCCAACCAGCAACAGAGAGAGAGAGAGAGAGAAAAGAAGCCATAGGTAACTTTTAGTTGATTGTTGGCATTGATGAAACTTTTTTAGGATACCATTTCTTGAAACTTTAAGATTAAAATTTTATTGTAAACTTGATGGTTGTGGTCTCACCCTAGACAGTACTATTCTCGGTGATATGAGTCGTTTATTTTGTAATGCATGCCGAGAGGATTATTCATGAAAAATATCAAGTTGATCGGACATTAGTAGTCATACCATTGAATCTCATTTGTCTTAAAACAAATAGATGGTCCATTATGAAATCATACCTGGAGTCCAAATTGAATTTTTTAGATTTATAGTTTTCCGAATCCCGATGTTCGATTAATCTAACTTTTTACATGACTGATATCTTCCAACACGTATTAGCAGATGAACTATTCGGATAATTAATGCATGTTTCGGTTTGGTTTTATTGCCAACTTTATTGTAAAATTCAACATAAACTTTCTAAACGTGATTTTTTCCACGCTTAATTACCCAAAAAACAAAACTTTTCTAAACTAGGGTATTTATAATTAACTTGTAATTCTTACTATTATTCTTATTATAGTAATTAATTTATGTGTTTAATTGAAATACCAATACATTTAAAAGAAAAGGAAAAAGAAAAAGATGATGAAGTAGCTAGCCATTTATTTATTTAGAGGATAAGGAAACTTGCGCATTTGCTTGCATCATCATGCATGTTTTATAGGAGTTGAAGAAGTGTGGATTTGGTGAAGTGTCCCTAGAGTGTACATTTCAGTAAAAAAACGATGTCATTTTAATTAACCATAAAACGACGTCGTTTCATGATCATGATCAAAACGACATCGTTTTTGTCCTAAAGTATACAAAATGACATCTTTTTTGTCATGAAATGTACAAAACGATACTCTCCTCCAAATTCGCACTTTAGAGGATCCGAATCTGTTTTACAGCGATGTATTGCTAAACTCCATTAAAGTGCTTGATTTTGATTGGCTGACAATGACCTTATATTACAATTTCCACCTTACAAGATGTCTTTATCCTTGTGGACAAAGGAAAGAATACTTACTTAGTCGGTCCTATTTTATTTGTCTATTTTTAATTTTTTAATATTTTAAGATATTTGTTTTAAGATTTATTTTAAAAAATTAAATCTTTTAAAAACGTAGCATGTCTTTGTTATTAGCATGTTGCCCCTTAGTAAAATTACCATTGGACATATAAAAAAACCTAACATTTTCAAATTCATAATTTTGTTTAGACACCCAACATCACCCTTAGTCGTCAACGCCGCCATTACTACCACGCCTACCCCTCCTCTCTTAAACCTTCCCATCCCACCCCACCCCTACCCTATCCTTCCTCCCCACCGCCAGTAACTGTCCACCCTTATTTTGACTTCGCCTGTCTCACCCCCGCCTTGGACTGCTACCCCAACCACTCTATGCTAGGTGGTTGGCCAACCACCTCATAGTTGTCCCCAATCCTAATTGCAACCCCAACCACCTCCCATCCCCACCCCAACGCCTCTTTTCTCACTCTAACATGATTCTAACTGTCATCTTGCACTTAATCCAATCTCACTTTCTCTCTCCCAACTAACTGTCATCCACATGCCTCAAAAATTAGGATAGACCTCGGTACCTGAAATTTATTTAATAGTAAATGTGAGTTACCTTGAAATGATTTAACAATGGGCTTGATGCCTCAAGCTAAAAACCATGATATATATATATATATATATATATATATATATATATATATATATATATGATGAAAACATGATACAATAAGCTATGCTTCCATTCATATCAACATATACTTTTTCAACTCATGATTTTCAAACCCAATGATTTTTCAAGTTATTCGACTTTTTCTCAAAAAATATTGATCTAATAATTCCGAATGACACACCTTTGCTAGTACATAAATCGGCATCATCATGCACCGAGCATATGAGATAATATCCGACCAACTTCTCGGTTACTAATTGAGGGTTTTGGCTTCTCCTCCCGTTCGGATTTTCGGTCTTTCACCATGGACTTATTCTAAGTTATCTTATTCCGGGTAAACTAATGTACCAAATCCATCACTACCTAGCGTGTAATTCTCAAAATAATTTTCAAGTTCCAACATACATAAAACCTACATTTATCAAAAGTTTAATACAACAACATAAGTATACAAGATATCATAATGCTCAACATAAACCACTACGAAGCAAACTAAATATATTTACTTTAAAATATTTTCATAAGCAATCAAAGCAGGTTACTACCGGTAGTGGTTTGGGCAATACCGGTAGACGGGATTCCAAAGGCGAAACTAAATAATTCACTACCGGTAGTAGATACAAATACTACCGGTAAACAGACATCTAGAGACGAAATGAAAATATTCACTATCGGTAGTGGATACGAGTACTACCGGTAGACAACGATCGAGAAACTAAATCAAAATAATCACTACCGGTAGTGAGTTAGAGTACTACCGGTAGAAGACATTCAAGAGGCAAAAGTCGCATATTTACTACTGATAGTGGATTCGAATACTACCGGTAGATTGAGCAATCAAGTCAGCTTCAGAAACAAGGGAACTACCGATAGAAAATTTATGTCTACCGATAGACAATGCTAAAAATAGAACAATTCCAAATCGCAGACTCACGATTTTTTTTTTAAAAAGCTAAACTTTTCAATCTAGGGTTTAATACCCAAAATAAGGCCTCAATGGGCTAAACTTAAGCTATCAACACAATCCCAATGTAAAACCCTAACAAGTAAATCCCATTTACCTCAAATAAATGTAAGAATGCTTCAAAAAGATGATGAAGATGGGATGATGTCCGCCACTCCAACTAGCTCAGATTCCAAATGACTTTGGTTCAATGCGATTTGAGCAGATGATATTTCTCCAAAGAGCTACTATCTCAATCTCACCTTAATCCACTTAAATCTAAGCTCTAAGATGAAAACCCTAGAGAGAGAGAAGAGAAAGAGATGAAATTTGTTGTGTTAGGTTAAGAGAGGAGAGATAGATATCTAATAAATGGCATTCAATTAGGCCTTGTTTGGCAAACACAAATAACTAAATTAATCATGGGTTAAGTAATTGGCCCATTCCCTCACACCGTCCCTCTTCCAACTCATCAAACCGAAGATCAATTACACTTAGGCCAACTACCCTACAAGTGATCTAATTAATTTAAATAAGTCAAGTTATACTAAAGTTCATAATATATATAATATTATGTCATCATATATGTGTCATAATTATTTAATATATAAAAAAGAAAATTTTGTTGCCTTACACTCATTAACCCCAAAATATCCTCATCAACTATACCTAGACCTAGTTTCTCTTTACACACAAGCCTAGCTACCATCACCACGTGCCACCTCCGCCGTCATCATCGTCGACAATCGATCCCACCTGGACCCACCATTGCCCGACACTCCTCCGAATCATTGATAGGTGTCACTTTAGCTCCTATAAAGAAGAAAATAAATAATAAAAGGGAAATGCTAAAAGAAGCCAGTGGGCTTTGTTTAAGGTATGGAAAAGTGTAAAAAATGTATAGGAATATGTGAAAAGTGTATAGAAATATGTGAAAGTGTATTGAAAAGTGTGAAAAGTGTATCAAAAATCAAAAAAAATTGTCCTTTTGGGTTCCTTATTGGAAGCCCACTGGGCTTCCAATAGCAACCCATAATAAAATGTGGGTCATGCATTAACTAGGATCAAAGTTGAAGTGATTTTCTTAATAATTATCTCGACAAAATGTCATTTTATTTTGAAGTTTGGGGAGAATAGTTTCCGCTCGTAAAGTCAAAATGCTTCAAATCAAGTGACAGATAAAAGAAATAGGACCATTTGAATTATGTCTTATATATTGACAAATCTCACACGGAATTTTTTCGGTTGATTTAGAAAATTACGAAAAGATTTCTTAAAATAGTAAATTTGCCATAGTGAGAGACCCTAAATGATGAAATTTTACCGAAGTCAATCTTTAATCACAGTAAAAATATGTGTTTTTCTCCTTGTGTCATTTCTAATCGAATGTCGGTAGAGCAGACCCAAAATCTCATTGCCGAAAAGGTGCTAAAATTACCATTTTGTCGTTAAACGGCCAAAATCTTTCATTTATGCGCACCTAATAACCTTTACATTGATTACGGAACTATGCTAAAATTATCATTTTATCGTTAAAGGGCTAAAATCTTCCATTTATGCACACCCAATAACCTTTACATTAACTAGAAAAGTGTTAAAATTATCATTTTGTCGTTAAACGACCCAAATCTTCCATTTATGTGCACCCAATGACCTTTAAATTAACTACGAAAAGGTGCTAAAATTACCATTTTATCGTTAAACAGCCAAAATCTTCCATTTATGTGCCCCCGATGACCTTAACATTAACTATGAAAATGTGCTAGAATTACCATTTTGTTGTTAAACGGCCAAAATATGTACACCCAATGACCTTTACATTAACTACAGAAATAAAAAGGTGCTAAAATTATCATTTTATCGTTAAACGACCAAAACCTTCCATTTATGTGCACCCAATGACATTTACATTAACTATTCTTCTCTAAATTTAATTAAATTGTAGCTTTGTATTCAAGAAAATTCTAACAATTGAAAATAAAACCCCATTTTACCTATTGAAAATGGACCTTTTTTTCTTCTCATAGCGTTAAATCAGTTGATTTCTTCTGCATCCCATAATTATAGGACTGGTTTCATCATCTTCATCAAGTACATACGGCACTTCAACATTTTTATCCATCAATTAGACAATGACTTTACATCTACCTTTGTTTTTTTTCCATTAAGTGATTATACAAATCTTAAGGTTAAGGGCATGTTTGGTATCGGTTATAAGGTAACTTTTCAAATTATAAATTCTTAGATTTTAAACTTAAAAACTAAAAATAGGTTGTAACTATATGTTGGTGCAACTTTTCATAAGTTATGTTTTTTTCAGCTAAACTTGTATTAAAATCTAATTATTCAAAAGAAAAAATTGAAAAATTAAAAAATATAAGCTTTTCAAAAATCAACTTCTTTCAATTTTTTAAGTTATTTTTTTGCCAATAAGTAGAAAGCATAATCTGTAACAAATATTCTAATATACCTTCTAATACAGAAAAAAGCTACGGATCGCAACTTTGTGTGAAATAAATATTCAACTTGTCCTAAAAAGCTGCAAATAATTCAAAAAAATTACAAAATGTAGAATAAAAAATCTCCTTTTTATAGATCAAATAAATGAAAAGTTAAATTAGTGATTATTTAGAATTTCTACAAATTAAATACATTTACTCAATTTTGTAAAAAAGTAATAAGTTAGCTTTTAAATACAAACAAACAAGCCCTAACAAATTTCTTCATTTTTGTTGTGAATTGAGTACCTAAAGAACTAGTTGTATCTGGAAGCCTCCAACACCCAACTAGTTTACGTGAGAGAGGCTGCCTCCCTTAGCAACTTCATTTTGACTTATTATTAGTAGATAATTAAATAATTAATTAATTAGTCTTATAATTAATTATTTAATGAATATCAAAAAGTCTTAATCCGTCTGATAGGGCAGTAAAATGGAATCTGCGAATGCTAAGTGTTGTGATAAAAAATGTTTAGATGTCACTCTGAATATTAAATAGGGTTGATTTTCATAAAAAAAATTCGAGAATTACTAAAAATTTAATTATAAAATAGCTAGCTGTTTCTTATGCCGTCTTTTCTTTATAATATGAGAAAAATAAAATTCAAGTATTTTATTGAAGAAAAAGGAAAATTAAAAAAAAATGTTTTTCTACAACAAACCACTAAAATTCGAACTAATCTAAAATTAATCCTGAAAAAAAAACTACTTATTTTTTTTATTTTTATTTTTTTGTTAGGTCCTTACATTTTGATTTTGATCATTTCATTAATTAAGTCAGCCGCTAGGTGCTGTTTCATAAAACTAAATGCTGAAAATTGAAAAATAAATACTGAAAACTGAATGCTTAATGTTTTAAGTTAAAAAATTATTTGGTAAAAATATAAGTGAAATTGATTGATATATTCAAACAACTAAATCTAATTTATATGTTTAATGAAATAAATTTAAAATCTTTTCATCTTTTTT
>BRYF01000018.1:17532812-17535312 GCA_030159135.1 Actinidia polygama
AAGTGCGAGTTTGGGTATAGAAACTTAATTTATTTGTTGAAATTTGTATATTACCCTTTGTGAGTGCACTCTTACCTCTTAGCAGTTTCTTTCTCAACCCCTTAGGAGTAAGCTTAGATAATATAAATTGTGTAAAAAAAAATATACTAACTAGGAAGCTGCAAGAGAAGAGTTTTAAAAAATAAATGTTTTCAAGTATACACTTTTAGTTAGGTGCTTTTACATTTTAGGAATTAGTAGGAGAGGCATAATAGAAGGGGCGGAAAAAGTTTTATATGAAAAAGTTTTTGTGCTCAGAAACGAACAGAAATTATACACATGCTCAAAAATTTACACAAACCAGTAATACATATTTTACGAGGTTTGGCAACTCGCCTACGTTCTCGGGTGCAACAGATTCCTTATATATAAGAAAGATTTACAAATTTATATCTCATTCTCTCACTCTCTCACTGGTGGTCTGGTGATGGCAGAACAGTCGCTCTGCCATCACCTTCCTCACATTCTCTCTACCTCATTTTACTTCTCTTCCACTCTTCTCAACACACTTATTCATGACCTATAAATGAGGTATATATAGGTTGTAGAGAATACCATGGGACTGGGACTGGGACTGGGACTGGGACTGTCCTTCTAGGGAGCCAAAAAGCTCCATTGGGAGGGAGCAACTCTTTGGGAAGGATCACCACGGGTAAGGATGGTCAATTCTAGGAACTCAAACAATAAAGTTAAGTAAATTTTCAATAATTTTCACATTGTCAAAAAATTCTCCCAACAAAAATAACGTTGCTACCAATGCACCTTTCATCGCCACATATTGGTCAAGTTTAAGCAGTAGAAACTTGACACAGTCACGATCTTCTCGATACTTATGAAACTATATTGCTGAGATCTTCTAACTGAGAGTCTTCTTATAGATACTGTTGCCAAATATGATATCTTTACTCATAAAATCTTATTAAATTGTTATAGCCAAATCTGAGATCCTATGTGTAAAACAGAGTAGGCTAGGTACCTAGGTGCAACTTTGAACTGTGATTTTAAAATTTTGTGTACCAAATCTAGGAATGGGACAACGTGCGAAGAGAATGACCTTATCGTAATGGAAAAGCAATTGGAAGATTCTTTTTGACATCGCTGGCCTGGGTGATTCGATCTGGAACCAATAAAATTCTCTATAACCCCATTTTTTAATTTGAGAAGTTTTTCATAATTACAGTCGCCCGTATATATAGTTTTTAAAATAGCACGGACATGCTTTACTGTTAAAATTACTATTAAGATTCTGTACTGAAATTAATTTTTTGATAAAAATTATAAAATTATTCTTAAATCTAAGTATTCTAATTTTTTAATACACCAATTAAAATAAATAAACATTCTTTTTTCTCAAAACATCATTTATTTATAAAATACTCTATTTTTATTTTTTTAACAATAAATATTTTTTAAAAAAAAATAAATTATTTTTTGTTTAAGTATTCTTAACTAAAACGTACTTAAAAAATAAATCTTTTTTATTCAGATTCATTACAAAAATAAGGACAATATTGAGGGGGAAAATTTTCTCTTTAACATACTAATTAATATCTTTTATGTTGGAAGTGAATCGAACTCTCAATATTTTTTCACAAAGAGTCACTCTGCAATAATATATATAATAATTATTTATAATTATTATAAGAATTACATTACAAGCCCATACTATAACACATATTCACACGGCATAATAAATTACTATTATTATTATTATTATTAACTCAATCCAAAAGTAGTCCCCCCCCCAAAAAAAAAAAAAAATTAATATCCAAAAGTAGTCTCCCCCCCCCAAAAAAAAAAAAAATAATTGAATACATACATATATATATATATATATATATATATATATATGAAAATATCTTGATTATAGAATTAATATACACCATCCTTTGATTCCTAGCCACCAGTTACAAGCCAGCCTATTACCTAACCCCAATCTAATCCCCAAGTTTGCTTTCCAACTAATGAAGCATTCAAATCAATGTATGCATAACCCAATCCAAAAAAATAATTAAATAAAGTATTCATACATATTAAATAAAAGGAAATATTACAAAAAAAAATAGGGTTTAATTTATAGGTCATAGAAACTAAAATTAAATGCAACTTCACACTTTCACAGTGCTAACTTGGTAATGTGGGGCCAATTTTGGGTCCAATAATGTAATCAAAATTGTTCGTTTTACAGCCGCATAATTAATCGGATCATATTTGTGTTATAGTCTATTTTTTATGTTAACTCGGTATCCGTACTAAATACCGACTAATACAGCGACCAGTCTTAAGTTTATTATGAAAATCATACCTCCGTGCACATTCATTTATTAAAAAATTTATAAAATAATCAAATGGATAGTGATGCCCGACTACTTGGATTTCCTTCGTAGATAATTTGTCCAATGAGATTTCAAATAATAAATGACTATTATCACGTTATTGGATCCATAGTTAACCCCATATT
>BRYF01000018.1:17540312-17542812 GCA_030159135.1 Actinidia polygama
TTGCACGGCAGCTATGGGAATAGTGTTTAGATTTGGGCTTTTGCATCTTCTTCTCTTGTCAAATTAAAATAATCATAATTATATTATATAAAAAGAAGTTATTATTATTATTTTATTTCATCATGATATAGTTTATCTTGATTTCTATACTTGTATAATCCTTTTTATATAAGAAAATTTAATCACAAACGTTACCCTAATTGATAGCAAATAAAACGGTGGTAAAAATTTAGTGACATATCTCATAGGGCATTACCCTAATTGATAGCACATAAACACATTGTAAATTTCATTTCTTGTGGCCTTAGTCACCGATTTTGTACTATTTTAGTTCTGTAATTAGTGTGTAGTTGAGGGATTGATGAATTAAGGTTTTTACTATAAGGCCTGTAAAAATATATATTATGAACCACTCCTAGCTAAGAAAATTTGATGAGTAAGTTTAAATTACATTATTAGTTTCAAACAATAAATAAATAATATGAGAGTACAAAATTACTATAATTTTAACATATGAACCTTTATGACTTTAAAATCATTTTAAAATTATTAATATAATATGAGAATTTCTTTAAATTTGGGGTAGGGGTCTCTACACCCAAATTTAAATTTGTTAGGTAAATCGCAATGGGACCACCCTCATGTTTTGGGACTTATTTTTTGGAGAGACGTGTGTCCAACGAACCGGACCCACATCATAAGAATTTTGAATTTCTATTTTTCACCTCAGTTGAAGTACTTTAGTTCCTTTTTTTTTCTCTTAAATTCTTAATCCAAGCACAACCTTAAATTTCCCTATTAATTACCTAGTATATGCGGGACGAGAGATTATATGTACTCATAAGTCATGACGAAACCCTCAACAAATCCTGTCATAAAAATAAGATAAAATAAGAGTTAATTAAATCAATGTCTCAAAATCAGAATCTCCTATGTAATGTAAATATACAATGTAAATATACGCAATTCACAATTATGGGTGTATGAACCAGAATAACTTTATTAATAAAAGTAAGTTTGAAACGTGGATTGGAAATTTGGAAAGTTAATTTTTTTTTCCATTTAGAAGGTTATTTAATTTGATGGTAGACTTTCCAACATTAGGAATCGTAGTGTTGATTCCTTTGAAAGTTGATTTTTTGGCCTTTGCTTTACTTTTGACTTTGAACGTTTCGTGTATTGTGTGGATAAGGTCTTCAATTCTATAATTTCCTCTTTTTTTTCCCCTTGAATTCTCTAATAGGAAATTTTTCCTACACGCCATGAGGAAGGGGACCCCCAAAATACAAGTCAAATAAAAATGGGATTATTAACGTATTGGCGGCTAGATTTCATTGAAAACGTAGAAATTTTCATTTTATTCCCATAATACCCTTCTTCATAACGTAATAAGACCTCATCGACCACATTAGTGTTTGTAAGATTTTGATACAACAAAATCTTTTAATGTTTTTAAGTTAGTCACTTCAAAACATTAATTATCGCAGAACCCACCAATTAAAGTGAGATCCAACTGCTTTTATGAATTTTATTGGTTTAATTATGAATTGATTTGATTTTATTGCGAATTTTTGTAGCCATTTTTATAAGATGTTTTGTTATGAATTGATTTATTATGAATTTTATTAATATGTTTGATAAATTTTACGAATCTTGTTTATGAATTCTTATAGATATAATCATAAACGTTTTATAAAATACAAAAACACAAAAGAAATACCCCGAATGCATTTGTAAGTCATAAATAAGTCTTCCATGGTGGAGCCTGGAGGGGATTGGGGAGTCATTACTGGATTGTGTTATGTTCCATTAGGGCCTATGCTTTCAAAATGAAAGGCCCAGAACGTTAGATCAAGCTGTCCAATGGGTTACAATCATAGGGTCACAAACGGATGGCCCGGACCAAAACGTTACATCATCGAAACAAAAAAATTATACATTTAAAAATAAAAAACTGGTGAAACATAAAAATAAAATGAGTGAATATACATTTATCTAAAAGTTATGAGATGAAATGAACATTCACAGGTAATTCTAATGAAAAAAAAGTATCGATTTTCTACTCATTTTTTTTAATTACACTTCCTATTCAAATGTGTTTCTATGCGGTCAAAAATACAAGTAATATAGAATATAAATATAAAAGTGTATGAATAATTTACTAAATAGAGATTAAAAGAAAAAGAGTGCAATAGAGTGAGTTCATAACTATGAACTCGCTGAGAATTAAAAAAAAAAATCTTGATTGAAACCCCTGCCACTACTTAAACTGCCACTAAATGGTCACAACCCTAGGCAATAATAGCCGCCATCATGCCACTACCACCACCTCCACATCCCGACATTCAAGTTTAAGAATTCATTCTCATACGAACGCCTGTTATGGAACTGCTGTTAAATTTCACTAGAAAATCTGAATCCAAATAGCTTAAACCAAATATCACCATTCAAACACTATCAAATCCAAACGAACCTTCACAATCTTTCTACCCTAGTAACG
>BRYF01000018.1:17577812-17585312 GCA_030159135.1 Actinidia polygama
GGATTGATCCCAGAGGGACCATGGGTTTAACTTGATGTCGGTGCCTATAGTTTGGGTAGCAGTCACTCTCATGGTCATGAGGAAGCCTTAGTTCTTAACTTAGTTAATGAATAAAATTGACGTTGACACGCACAACCCATTTGTGCCTCCATTGATATTTTGTCTTATTTGTTAGTTCATATTATTACTACTTGACGGATGTTAGGATGGGATTCGATTTTTGTGGGTGGGTTTAGTTTCCTACTAGGTTTTGCAGCTCTTGGCTTTTAAATGTCAGGTATTGAATGTTCTTCTTCCTCTTCTAGTGGGTTTCACAGTCCATGACTTTTAAATGCCAGGAATTGAAGAGGAAGAAGAACATGAGTACCACTTGAGGACTATACTACAAGTTTTAAGGGAGAACTGGTTGTTGTTTGTATGTGAAGGCTAGCAAGTGCGAGTTTTGGTTGAAGGAAGTTAAGTTTCTTAGCCATTATCGTATTTGAGATAGAAATTATACAATTAACGTACAAGTGTTGTTGGATTGGAAGCAGTCCAAGTCCAAGTTAGTATTCAAAATCTAAGTCAGTAATAGAAATCTGAAATCTAAGGGCATCACTACAAACTTGTAATGGTCATAGTGAGTTTGGAACATAGTCTTCGGTATATCCTCTTGACTCTAACTGCAATCTGATGGTACCAAACCGTAAGTCGATCTTTGAAAGTTTTTGAAAACTCTTAACTGGTCGAAAAAGTTGACGATCCTCGAAAGCGGGTACCGGTTCTTGATTGTGACTCAGTTGAGTCGCATGTAGTCAATGCACAACTTCAACGTTCTATCTTTATTCTTGGCAAATAACGCAGGCAGGCCCCAGGACATACTTGGCCTAATGAATCCTTTATCCAACAGTTCTTGTAATTTAGTCTTCAACTCTTGAAGCTTTTCAGGTGGCATGCAGTGCGGTGTTGTGCCATAAAGATCAGTGTTATTCCTGATTGTAGCTCGATGGTGAAATACAACTCACGGTAATTCCTCAGCAAAGAGGTCTACGTACTCATACACTACTCGCGAAAGTCCTAGATCGGATCCATCCCCCGCACTAATGATGAAATTTGCCACCTGTCTATCCCCCCAAATTGCAAAACATAAGTTTTAACTATCTTTTGGTACCAATGAATCTTGGCATGATGGGCTCATAACTAGTTCATCCGAGTAACAATGTCAAAATCCAACATATCCATAACTTGCAGGTCACAAGTTAATCGTAGGCGGGAGACTTCCAGTTAGCAAGACTTAGATACAAGACCCACTCGAATCTCACCACTAATGGTGATGATACACTCATTTTTGTCTCTAATGATTGGGGTTCCAACCCAAAGATGATATGCATGTAGAAGATATAAACGAATGCGATGTTCCATAATTAAATACTACTTGTACCCAGGAATTAAAAAGCACTAGCATACCTCTGATAACTAATGAATCCTAATCCTCATCTTCTTCCTCCTCTACATGAATGGCAAAGATTCAACCATCAGTGTGATTTTGTTGCCTCTATGTCCACTCTGAGGGAGTCCACGGTTGCCTTGATTGAACTAAGTCGGTCGAGCATTCGATGGACCTATTGTTGCTCACCCCATAGCCTTGGCCTCCAATGCCTCCTCCTTGAGGGCATTCTGCTCGGCTATCCACAATTTAAGCACGTTTCCTTTCATTGGTCACTTACGTTGCCTCGCTCGAAATTTTTCCAATTTTGTTCGTTGTCATGCATTTTTTGGTTTCTCAAAATTGGCCTCCCTTGCGCTTTTGTTGTGTAAGTCCTCAAACTGCTTCCACTTGAATGTAACAATGTTCCACGAGTCCTTGATCATAGACCAACGGTGGTCGGCTTCTCTCTTTACTTGGTACATGGTCAATGCAGTCTTATTAGCTACATTGGTGACTCCTATAGTCTTTAGCCAATTCTTGGCAAGGTGTGGATTGGGTTCTCCAGTGAAAATACATTGATGGACGCTCCTTTCGAGATTATGAAAATAGTGCATCACGATCGTGCTCATAGCCACGCAGTTGTATAACACTCGTGTAATGTGCTGCACCCCACGAATTCGGGCTATGTCATTGGGTTAAACCCCCCTTTAATTGTTGACATTTCCATGTCGACTGGACATCTACATCAGTAAAGAAATAATGATAGTCAAGGGAGCAATTAGGGTCAAATAAAATAAAATAAAATAAAATAAAATAAAATGACAACACTAAAATAAATTTTACATACAATCAATACATAAAAAGGATCAAATTATTAAAATATTAGTATGATAATATTCCATAATACAAGTTAGTACAATGTTTAACGAGTTCTAAGAATTGCAATAAAATAAATAAAATAAAATGAAAACTAGCCAATCCGAACATAAACTATATGTAAGCCTAGGAATTTTACAATGCGATCACAAAATACAAGTATTTCTAACCTCTACCTCTCCCTTAAAAAATCATCCTAGTCATATAAATCAAAATAAAATTACAAATCTCTCTTGGTTTAATGTTCTATAAACCAAGTATGCTCGATGATCCTATAGGAGGTTCACTGCACCCGAACTTTTCAGATAGGTGGTATCATCCATTATCAAAGTTTACTTTTTCATTGTCTATGTTGTTTTCTTAAATTAGCTCAATTGTTTGTATATCGTAAGGTCGAAAACATCTCATACTTGCTGAGCAAACAAGGGAGGTAGCGATGCTACTCAATATAGGTGGTGGAACGATGCTAACGACTATGAATATGAACTAGTTCGAGAAATATTTCAAATAATTAGGGCTCTTTCCACGGACAACACTCCAAAGGGTGAATTCGTATGTATACCATCTTCCCCATCAATATTGCAGGTGGTGCGACATGCTTCTATAGTACTTCTCCATGGCCGATCTCCTTCTCGTCATCCCCATCTTCCTCGTGTTCTTGTATCGTTTTCGGTGGTGACCTATGGTTGTTGGTTCCCTTCTTGTTCCTCCTTTGAGGCATCCAAAATCGAGCCCTCTATATCAAAAGGTTCCCTCTCAACCTCGTCTCATGGTCCACGTGTTGTATATCGTCGTCCATCTATGATCTACAAGATAGGGGAAAAACTAGTCTTAGTGCGTGGAAGAAAAAAAATAGTACATATTGCATAAATACAAATATATAAGCACTTAAAGGAACCAATTAGTGCAGAGCAACAAACCCAACAATTACCCATGACTCTCAAGGGTTTTAAAGGGCTAGGCTCTAATACCAAGGGCCCAGAACAACCGTCTCTTGGATTGGTACTGTATGAGTCTATGCACGGCTAGTGATATCGATAAGGAAAATGGTATATGTGCGAATTCACCGTTTGGAACGCTATCCATTGAAGGAGGCCCATTGATTTGGGATATTTCTCAAACCAGTTCATATACATAAGGATCATGGTACCACCACCTATTGAGTAACACTACTACCTCACTTCTTTGCTCAGCGAGTAAGAGATATTTTCGACCTCCAAGATATACAACCAACTGAGTCAGTTTAAGAAAACATCATAGACAATGGAAAAGTAAACTTGGGTTACGTCCAGACTTACTAAGAGAGAGTTGTGCCAGTGCTTGATTGACGACTAGACACCGAGATGATACCACCTATCTAAAAGGTTCGGGTGTAGTGGACCTCCTACGGGATCATCGAGCATACTTGGTTGAATAGAACATTATGCCATGCCAAAAAAGATTTCCCGTTTTATTGAGATTTCTACGACTAGTATAAATTTGTAGGGTCGAGGAAAAGAGGCTAGAAATCCTTGTGTTTTGTGATCTTGCATTGTAAAATTCCTAGGCCTACATATAGTTTATGTTCGGATTGGCTCGTGTAGTCATTTTATTTTATGGCAATTATTAGAACTCGTTGAACATTTTACTAAATTGTATTGTGGAATATTATCATAACGATATTTTAATAATTTGATCATTTTTATGCATTGATTGTATATAAAATTTACGATTGATGGTGCACCTTACTTGCTATCAATTGTTATTTCTTTAATAATGTTGATGGTTGGTCTACGTAGAAATGTCAATAATAATAACAACATTGTTGAATTCCATGACGTAACCCGAATCCTTAGGACTATAGCAAACCAGGCGGGTGTTGTACAGGTGCGTGATCGCGAGCGTTATCGTGTTGTACTATTTTTGGAAGTTCGAAAGGAGTGTCCACTAGTTTCACCAATGAAACCCATCCAAAAGTTGTTGAGAATTGGCTTCGCCAAATTAAGAAAATGCTAGAGACAATGGGAGTCACCAATGTAACTGAGAAGATCACATTGGTTGTATACCAACTAGAGATCGAAGCCATCACTGGTGTAATCAAGGACTCGCGAGAGTTTGCATTTACCCGGAATCGGTTTGAGCACTTATTTTAAACAAGTAAACTTTCGTGTAGCTGTGAAGCACGAGCTGATCGAAAGGTTCCTTGAGTTGAAACAAGGCACGATAATCATCTCACAATACGTTGTTCAGTTCGAGGAACTAGCTTGTCATGCTTTCCCCTTGTGTCGGATGAGGTATCCAAGGCTAGAAGGTTCGAGTGAGGATTGGGTAGTCCAATTAGTGAAAAGATTGTTGGCATGTAACTCCCCATATACGCGATGTAGCTTTGATCAATGAAAGGGAGGTTGTTGATTCTAGGCTTATACAACAGAAGCTCAAGGGAGGCCTATCCGGAAAACAAGTAACCACACGACATCGAAACGCTATAGGCAGAATCGCGAAAATTTCAAGGGAGGCAACATAAGCTACCACCAATGGATGAGAACGTGCTTTTAGGTTTTGAGGCCAAGGCTACAAAGTCTGAAGAATCAAACGAGGGAACAACAACAACAGGTCCAATGCCAACAGTCATCTAATGTTGGACCGGCTAAGAATAAGCAAGGCAACTGTAGATGCCCTAAAAGTGGAAGGGAACCGATAAAAAAAGAGGCAACAAAATCAAAGCTGAGTCTTTTCCATTAAGGGAGAAGACCCATCAATAATGAGAGGCTATGAAGCACGAGTACGGGTACGGAATACGGGTACGGGGTATGGCAAAAATCTAAAAAGTAAGGTACGGGTATGGCCGCGGTACCGTAATATGTATATATATATTTTTATAATTTTTAATACCTAATATGTATAGGAAACAAATATGCAATTAATTTTTGTATAATTATAGTTATATTATAATATAATTACACTTTAACCCCTTAATATTTATTTAGTTTTACAAATTGAACTATTTTAATTTTAAAAAATAACAAATTGACCCCCGCTGTACCCATGCCGTACTGGAGGCGTACCCATAAAGCTCAAACGTACCCGATACTTTTTTGCCGTACCCGGTACGATGTTGCCATACCGGAGCTGTACCCGTACCCGTACCCGTACCCGGTACGCGTACGGCGACTTTTTTGAAGTACCCGTGCTTCATAGATGAGAGGTATGGTTGTGCTTTTCAATGGATAGCAGTACTGTTAGTGGTGGTACGCATTGATTATGGAGCATCGCATTTGTTTATATCTTCTACATGCGTATCATTTTTGGGGTTGGAATTTGAGCGATTAGAGACAATAATGAGCATAGTATCTAGGTGTTAAGCTTTGAGTTGGTCTTATATGTGAGTCTTGCGAACCGGAAGTCTTTAATGTGCAATTGCCTTGTGACCTGTAGGTCATTGATATGTCGGATTTTGATATCATGCTTGGATGGACTGTTTATCATCAACCCACCGGGACGTGATTGATTGATAATATTGGAATTCCAATTTAGGAGGGACAGAAATGATTCTCTGCCCTTGACTAATTATAGATCTTGTTGGCTCTTTAGTGCGGAGGATTGATTCGATCTAGGACTTTCGTAGGTAGGGTGGGAGTACACAGGCATTAAAATTACCAAGAGGCAAGAATGATTCATCGTGAGTTGGATTTCACCATTGAGATACAACCAAGAACTGCACCGATCTCTATGGCACCACACCGCACCGCACCGCATGGCTCCTATAGAGCTTCGAGAGTTTAAGGCTCAATTACAAGAACAGTTAGATAAATGATTTATTAGGCCAAGTAGATCTCGATGGGGCCGCCTACCCTGTTTACCAAGAACAAAGATGGAACATTGAGGTTGTGCATCTATCACAGGCAATCGACAACTTGTTCATACACTTTAGAGGTTCCATATACTTTTCAAAGATCGACTTGAGGTCTGGTTACAATTCAATATACCAAAGACAATGTTCTTAACTCCTAGACTATTACGAGTTTGTAGTAATGCCTTTCAGTTTGATGAATGCCCCAGGTGTGTTCACGAGCTTCATGAATAAGATTTTCATGCCATACTTGGACCAATTCATGGTTGTATTCATCGACGACATTCTACTATTCACCAAAAAATTTCCAAGTTGGCCAAGCCGATGACTTGACTGACGCAATGAGCTAAGTTTGAATGGGATGAACTTTGTGAACGATCTTTTCAAGAGCTCAAGAAGAAATTAACAAGTGCCTCATTGATCATACAATAATGAGACGTTAGGAAGGGCTAGGATTTGTGCTATTGTAGAACAACAAGGTGGTAACATACGATTTGGATAGCTGAAATCACACGAGAAGAATTATCCTACGCATGACTTAAAGCTTGCAGCTAGGGGTGATCACTGTTCCGTTCGGTTCGATCCAGTTTAGGCCAAACCGTAAATCGAACCACGAACAACAATTTGGTCTTTTTCTAACCGTTCAATCAAGCCGTGAACATTAGTGAACCGACTGAATTGAACCATGAATATTAGTCAACTGAACCGAATGGAACTTGAATATTAGTGAACTAAATCAAATCGAATTGTGAATATTAGTGAACCAAACCGAACCGTGAATAACCAATAGCCCACAGATCAGTTCGGTTAAAATCCGCGATTTGGACAGAAAAGCCGCAAACCGAACCGTTAGCTATCGGTTTGGTTTTTTTGAATCGTGAACCAAACCATACGGGAAAAAAAAAACGGAACTGTACGGTTCGGACTGATTCAGTCGGTTTGGCAATTCAATCGATTTTTTTGCTCACTCTTACTTGCAACCATGGATCAAGCTAAATTCGTGGCGACACTACTCGTACGGCAAAAGGTTAGAGATCTTCATGGACCACATGAGCTTGAAGTATCTATTGGCGAAGAAGGATCTCAACATGAGAAAGAGGAGCTAGGATGGAATACCTTGGGGATTACCACTTCACGTTGTCCTATCACCCGGGTAAGGTTAATGTCGTGGCTTATGTGCACAGCTGGAAGACCAAGGGACTTGTGGCCAACATCACAGTGGAAGAATGGGAGATGATGGAGACCGGTAACGAGTTTAGGCTCCAATCTAACACCCAAGACGAAGGAGCTTGTTTGTACGCATTAGTCGCTATGCCTACTTAAGTGAATGAAACACAGAAGTTTGATCAAGGGGCCCACTTAATCAAGAACCGCATATCAATGGGAG
>BRYF01000018.1:17607812-17610312 GCA_030159135.1 Actinidia polygama
TTTGACCCTATTAAAAATTAATAATTTGTCACAAATTTTATAATTTTGATTCCACTAAATATAAGTTTTGATAATTTTGACCACGTTAAACCTAAATTATGACAATTTTGATCCAAAAAAAAAATAATTTGTCAAAAATTCTTTAATTTTAACTATATTGAATATAAGTTTTGATAATTTTAAGGCTTAATTATAGATAAACCCTCTAAACTATAACGTTTTATCACTAACACCATCTCAATTAAAAAACCAACTACTTACACCCCTTAACTATTGAATATAACAAAAACCCTTATACCATTAATGAAATCTGTATAATTACTATAATACCCCAAATATTTCATTGAACCAGCTCTCTCCTCTCTTTACTCTGCTCTCTCTCTCTCTTTCTCTCATTCCGAGTTCATGGAATCGGTGGTCCAAGACAGAGAAGGCGAGACCGAGTCACCGAGAAACCTGACTCTGCAGCCCCGATCAAAGCGGACTAGGAAGATGAGAGAACCCGGTTCGACCGAGTTGGAACCGGTGAGTTCGGTATCTGGTACGTCCCCTGAAGAGGACACGGCTCTGCGCCTCATGATGCTCTCAAGAGACACTTGGAGCAACTCGGACGATTCGAGCGAGTTGAGGTCGAGTCAGACTCGGAAGTACCGATGCGAAACGTGTGGAAAAGTGTTTCACTCGTTTCCGGCACTAGAATGGCACAGAACGAGTCACAAGAAGAATGAGGACTTGTCCGAACAAAAAAGAAGAAATGTGTTCGGGTCGGGTCAAGCACTTGGTGGGCACAAGAGATCCCACTTTGTAGCTAAAATTGGGGAGTGTTTGGTAGCGAATAAATGTGGGAAAAGTTTGATCGATCTTAACTTGCCAGCTCCCATTGAAGATGATGATTTTAGTACTCAACTAGAGGTTTCTGCAGTTTCTGGGTTTTTGGGTGTTGTGCTCAAAATGAATAATCAATCACACACACAAAAGACAATAAAGATTTACGTAATTCGGCCAACAATGCCTACGTCCAAGGAGAGAAATCACCAATCCACTATATGAATGAATTACAAAGGAGGAGACTCGATCTCTCAACTCACCTTCCTCACCCTCTCTATCTGTCTTGCCTCTCAATCTCACCCTCACAGCACTCCGCTCTCAGCCCACAACCCAACGCATATGCACACCGCATTAACGCTCTTTTACGCTCTTTGAATCTAAGCACCCTGCTCTCCCTTTTATAGACTAAGGGAAGGAGGTGGTAGATTCCTAACAGGTTACCTAATAGTTATCCTACTCTACTTAGGAAAACATAAAAGATAAACACTCTCAAGAGTCCTGGATAACTCGAGAGTTTCACCGTTACATGGACACTCCATGTAAACTCCAACTGAGCTTGGGCTTGACTACTGGACTTGGACTCATCCAAGTGGGCTTGGACTCATCCAGATGGGTTGGACTCAACATTGGGTTATTGTTGTAATTTGAGAGTAGATTAGGCTGTTTTGGGCAATTGGGTTTAATGGGTTAGCTTTTTAATTCACAAATATTTGTTTCTATTTGATAGAGTGATGAATGCCTGGAAACTGATGGGTTCCATTATTAGTTGTGATACATTACTTTGGAATTTTCAGAAGTTTAGCTACTGGAACAGAGTTGAGAACTCAGCTTAAATTACTCTCTCTCTCTCTCTCTCTCTCTCTTTCTTTCTCTCTCTCTCATTTTTGGGACATTGTCGTGATTTGAGAGCACAATAGGCTGTTTTGCGCAATTGGGTGAAATGGGTTTTGGGAGGGGTATTGTGGGTATTTTTAAAAATAATTTCAGTCAACTGATTACTTTTTGACAACTTGACTGACAAAATGATGTGTTAGTGATAATTTTTAATAATTAAGGGGTGTTAAGTGGTCGGCTTTTTAACACTAAGATATCCTGTCGTCGCATATCTGAGTTTACGTCACGTTCGATTCCGGGCTCGATGCCGCATGTCGTATAGATTAGCCTTTGGGCCTGAGTTTACATACTGTTCAATTACGTTCGATTCTGAGCTAACTGCCATTAGTCTGGGCAAGCGTAAAGGTAAAGCCTTCTTGGATAGTCTGTGGTTAATTGGGCAAGCGCAAAGGCCTACTTGGATAGTGCGGTGGTTAATCAATAAAAGAAGGATACCTTGCAAGGCCGAAGAAAATGGCAGAAATCCTCGTCGACAAGAATCTCAGAATCCTCGGCGTGGCCGAGGGTCATCCAGCGGCTCCCTTTCTCTTCCATCTGTTTCATCTGCTTAGGGCTCTAGTCCGTCAGAGCCTGGGTTGTCAAAGCGATGGCTTTGCTCTGCATCGGCGGCGATGGAGGTGTCTTGGTAGGCGAGGGTTTCTCCGACCGAGAGGGAGAGAGACAGAGAGAGCATCTTGAATCTTGAGTTTGTTTTTGTTATTTGGCAGTAAGGGGACGAAGAGGGACTTAAGTACTGCGATTCTGGAGCGAAAGAAGTCCCCAAATCGGCTCGTTGTCA
>BRYF01000018.1:17647812-17650312 GCA_030159135.1 Actinidia polygama
ATATATTTATCTCGAAAATGAATATTAATTTATAATTTTTTTGCTAATCACCGCTCATCAAATGATACCTAATGCATATTTTTCACAAATATTTATGTACTTTTTACATATTTCAATGTGGGTGAACGGTTTTTTATGCAATCAACTTGTTACCCATTAATTATCTTCCATTAAGTAATGGTTAGTAGTATTTTTCATTTATAATCATTAGATTAATTAGATTTGTATTCACCATTCTATATTTGGATCTTGTGGGAGTAAAGAGGAGAGACTTAACGAGTGGGGAAATATATTATAGGAAAGTAATTAATTTTAGAGCATCTCCAATTAGGCTTCATAATTTCATTTTGAAGTTCAAAACCAATCCAAGAAAGCTTTATTTTTATCTCTAAAAATTAAGTTATCAATTTGAGTTTCCATATTTAGAGACCTACTTAAGAAGCAAGAGATACATGTTTTCATTGCTCGAATGTAAAGAAAGGATGAAGCATATAATAATTAATTTAAATTATCAAAGACCAACAAAAAGAGAAAATTATAAATAAAAAAAAATAGAGTTTGACCATGAGAACAAACTAAATCTTACAATTTTAATTGTAACAAATCAAATTCTGTAGTTTTAATCCGGTAACAATTAAAATCATCGGTAATCTCCGTCTACCTAGGGTGATAAAACTAGTTGATTTCCTCTCAAAATGTACCGAAACAACTTCATATAGTGTTACTCTTTTTTTAAATCCATAATCAAATCAATTAACTAGATAAATTAGAGAGTTTAATTTTGTATTTATTTAAAGAGACCCAATTTCTATGTTGATTTTAATAAAAATGGTTCAATTAAGACTTTGAAAAAGAAAAAAAACTTATACGACGTGGTTTCAGTTCATTTTGGCTCAGAACCATTAATTTCGTTAACTCTAATTGAATGAATACTAACGAATTATTTAAATTATTACCGAATTAAAATTACATGATTTGATTTATTACAGTTAAAATTATAAAATTTAATTTATTTTTATGGTCAAACTCTGTAATTTTTTCAAAAAGAAAAAAGATATCAATGGAAATAAACTTTTTTTTACCTGTTTTTATATCCTTAATTTTATTTATTTTTTAGAAATGAAACCATGAAAACATTTACGAAGACAAATCACAAACAAATTAAATATTTCTTCTTCTCCCGGGGCATCAATTTCTCTGTTTGGTACCATCAAGAAAAGACATGGCCACGTGAAACTGGTGCTACCACAGTGTACACAGACACGCACTTGTTTATTCGGATTATATGATGTGAAGTGCGGTTAGTGTGGAGTGTTCTTAAAATATACAAAATGATATTATTTTGTATACTTTAAGACTAAAATAACGTCGTTTTAATTAATTATAAAATGACATCATTTTGTAATTAAGACTAAAACGATGTCATTTTTATCCTGAAATGTACAAAATGACATCGTTTTGTATATTCCAAGTACACTCTACTCTTCTCGCACTTCAAAGAATCCAGATCCGAATCCGTTTAAGGGTAGCATATAATAATTGATAATACGTAAGAATTTGCCATTAGGACAAAGCTAATCCGCAACCCGAAAAATTGTATTAGACAGTACAATTTAAATATTTTAAATTTTATTTTGATGATTCAGACAATAGTCCTTGTTAAAAAATTTAATATTATAAAAAATTATACAAAGTACAAATTAATAATCGATAAATATTAACTTATATTAAAATAAATAAATATAATTATTTATTAAATTATAAAATAATATTAAATATATTTATTTATATTCAATTAATATATTTTTATAATTTTTTATAATATTATTTTTTATAAATATAAATAATTTAAATTATCAACATAAAATAAAATAAAAAGGATGAGATCCTAAATGCTTGAAGTGTATTGTAGAGTCCAAAATAAGAAACCCCATCCTTTCTATTATACTAATACTCCGTATTTATTTTCTCAAAAATCTTTGTTGTTTATTAGTGGGACCCATACAAATAGACAAACATCTTGTTAGGGGCTCCACCTAATACCTTATGTGGGCCCAGACCCCACATGGATCTAGAAAACCCCACCCACATTATTACGGAGTATTTTTTTGTGATTTCAAAATGATTTTTATATTAATAAATATAATTTATAGACATCATTAATTGAGCAAGTTTAGAATAAAGTTTTTTTAGTTATTTTAATTTGATTATTTTTTCATGAACGATTTTATTTTATTTTTTGGTTAAAACTATTTATTTATTTTTTCGTTCAGAAAAAGTAAAAAAATATATATATATAACATAATTAATTAAAATAACTCTATATTACTATGATCGCAATAAATCCGAATTAGTAAGGGCATATTAGCCTTTACATACTTTACTAACTTCAGAATGAGTTTTCAAGCTTTCCAAACGAACCTCTTTCTTAGCTTTCTAGAATTACCCAAAATCTGTTTTTATTTTAAAAATTGTGACAAACATTCAAAAATTATTTTTT
>BRYF01000018.1:17860312-17865312 GCA_030159135.1 Actinidia polygama
TTTTCTTGGCCTTTTTTTATCCATCTGAACTTATATACACATAAATTCAGTGTCCGGAGTTATATTTATAAAAAAAAAAATCAATTTAAAATTTGATTATTTTTTAGCAGTTGTGAATTAATTTCATTAGATATAATATTTTCTTAATTTGCGCAAAGTAAATATTTAAGAATTTCTCTTGTTAACCGTGTGGAGTTGTGTTTTGATATTTTTTAATATTCTTGTTAAATTTTAAATGTTTCTAGTATAAAGACAGGTAAAAAGTATAATATTTTATAAAATTATGAGAAAAGTGGTATAGACAAAATTTGGTATTTTTTTTAAATTTAATCAATATTTATAACTTTTAGGATAATAAGAGGAATAAAAAAATATTTTTTTTTCAAAATTAGAAAAAAAAAATAAAAAATACGATTACAAGCTAAAAAAATTCTTAAAAATAAAAAGAAGAGTTAATTTTTTTTACCACTTCAAGTTTGATTCAGGTTTAACGTTAGTCCTTATGTTTTCACCTTTTATAAAAATCGAACACCATTATACACAGGGTTAACATTGCAACTAATATTAAAATATCATATTTCCTTTCTTCAAATTAAAACTATAAAGATTAAGGCGAAGTTTGAATCAAACTAGAACGGAAACGTAAATTGACCATAATAATTTTTTAAATCTTTTCCTACATCAGTTTAAGATGAGCTCACAACCTAATAATCTTTATAATAAAGCTTAAAATAAGAATGGATCTAGGGAGGCGTAGGGAGGTGATCACACCCTTAAAAGTTTATAAAAAATTTCATTAATTATACTATAAATCTTAATATAATTTAAAAATTATATAGGTTAATTAGTCCCTTAAATTTTTTTAAAATAATTTTAAAATTATAAAGATTGGTCCCCTATAGTAAAAATTCTGGAACCGTCCTTGACTTAAAACTGTCATGTTTTGTGCTTAATTAAATTGGGGCAGGGGAGGTTGGCACAAAAATCATAGACCACGATGTTAATTTTAGGCCCCACCTTCACCACTTGTTCCGTCTGACCCCATATTTAAAGCGACCGGCCGCCGAACACGTGCTTGGTTATTACTTGATTCCTACTAGAACTAAAAGGAAAATGCTATGGGTACACCCAAGTTGTACCCCAAATGCACACCTGATGAGGTGGAGCATTTGGATTGGTTGAAAAGATTGGGTGGACCCCACACACAGCCAATCCAAATGCTCTACCTCATCAGGTGTGCATTTGGGGTACAACTTGGGTGTACCCATAGCATTACTCGAACTAAAAACATTAACATTTTTTTTTATTAACAATAGTATCCAGACTCTAAAGCCCAGACTATTCTCGATTATGACGTTTATTGCAGTTCATTTTGGGATGGTTTAATCAAAAACCAGGCTCTTTTGCAGTTTATTTTTGGACCGATTTAGTGCAGTTCAAATATTTTAAGTCTCATTTTGAACCTATAATGATAATTTAAATCGCTTATATTGTATACCTCATTAAAAATTAAAAAATTATATTGATCAGATACAGATAAATGATCAATCAATATTAATTTATATTAATATAAATGAGTATAATTATGTATTTTACACTCATTTATTAAGTTATAAAATAATACGATCAACATGATTTTTGACAATTAGGTCATTATCTGGGATTATATTAAGTTATCTTCATATGGACTCTTCCGAAGAAATGTTTACGGCCAAGATTGATTAAGAGCGATAATGACCTGATTAATTGGTAGTCAATAAAATTATTAAGTCAATTTATTATTTTATCTGATGATTTATACATGAACTAAGAAGCTACGTCTGTACAAAAATTTATGAAGAAATTTTTGGAGGGAGAAGATGAAAAGAAAAACGATGAAAAAATAAAAATAAAAAGAATATTCCCTTCACAAGATTATTATTTTTTAATTTATTTTTTTTGGAACACAGCCTTAGAGAAGCTAGATCCAAAATTCTTTAGGCCATAAGATTTTATTATTCCCACTTGCACTAGTTTATTCCATCGAACCCCACTCGTATCACCAGAAAAAAGCATAAACAAGATGATTAAGAAAATCCTCCGCTTTGTTTTGTTTTTAAAAAAATTAATTGTTTAGGGTATAGTTTGGGTGGGGAGATAGTTAATTAATCAGGTCATTATCGCTCTTAATCAATGGGCCGTAAACATTTCTTCCGAGTTACGATGCTTGCGCATGTCAAAACAAAAGTTACTCGAGATCAGCCCAACGATAAATCTATAAAAAAGATTCTTGTCAAGTTCAACGCGATTAAAATTAGAGCATTGCTATAATTCCATAATTTGGACCAAGAAAATGTCACACAATGCAAAATGAATGATTTATATTCACTTGGTTATAATGGATTCCCATGCTCAAGTAAATCTGAGCTATTCATTTTGAACACTGTGAATTTATCTTATATAAATTCTGGGACAGTAAAATTTCTATAAAAATTAACATAACCGGGGGTAGTGCTAAACTGCTAATCATGTGATTGGGGAGCCATTTTTTTAGAACTTTTGAGGCTAATTATTGCTTAATTAGGATATATAGTGATGAATTTGGGCCTACCCACTTGTAAAAAGAGCAACTCCAACCAACTTCCAAAACTCTATTTTAGAGTTAGGAACTACTATAACTCAACTCCAAACTTGACCTTCAAAATGGATTCTTCAAATTTGGTTTCCAAATTTAAAGATTCCTCTCACAAATGGAGACTAATCCTCCAAAATAGACTTTGAAAAATATCAATTTTATCCCACTTGTCTTATGACATATAATTTAAATACACATCATATATTTTGTACTTTATGGTGATTTTTTATAAAATACATATAACTTTTAGTCTATAAATCCAATTATTATATAACTTACACTATTAAAAAAATCAACAGTATCTTTAAAATGAGACCAATAATGAATATATTTAATAATAATTTCAAAAATAAGATAATTTGAATTTTGGAAGGAATTAGTTATATAACTGGATTTTGAATAAAAAAATGAGAATATTTGGAGGAAAAGTGGAGGGATGATTGAGTTTTGATATGAAATAAGTGAGTTGTTAGAAAAATAGAGATGGAAATGGAAGTGTTTGATTGGAGTTATTAGGAATATCGTGAGTCTCTAAACACATTTTTTTATTAAAAAAATATTATTTAAGTATCTAAAATCGAGACTTGGGTTGGAGATACTATTATATATCTGCATTATACTTTATATTAGGGGTACAGTTCATCATTGGTTGTTGTAATTTAGATATAATTTTACCTTAATTTCTGTAGTTTTAATTTAAACAATTAAAACTCTGAAACTTCCTACCAATTTAAATGCGGCCCATTTATTAAAATGTCGATGAAAATACAAAAAGGATATAACAAAAATACAATTTCCATTAACTTTTTTAACAGACTTGAATGGATATCCTACATTGCAACTGATCGAAAATTATAAAATTATAATATTAAATTTGCATTGCAATATTGCATGAACTAAAGTGAAACTTTTCCCAACTACGTGGAGATTTACCCTTATATAATTTTATTGGGAGAATAATTTACCCATATTCCATATAGAAAAATGCTATGGGTACCCCAATGTTGCACCCCAAATGCACACCTGGGTGAGGTGGAGCATTTGGATTGGCTGACATGACTGGGTGGACCCCACACCCAACCAATCCAAATGCTCCCCTTCACCCAGGTATGCATTTGGGGTGTAATATTGGGGTACCCATAGCACTACTCATTCCATATATAATTGTTTGTACGTGAGAAAGTATTATATTAAAAAATCTAAAAAGAATAGCCATTGCTCAGGGTACATATTTATTGTTTATGATATTATGTTATAACTTTTAATTTCACCATTGTTTCTCATCATTTCCATTTTCTTAGAAAAAAAATTGACAATTTCACTATGTTCTTTTTATTAATTTTGATGGGAAAAAAACATGTAGATCCACTAATATAATCACTATGTTCTTTTTGTAAGACCCGCTAATATAATCATCCACACAAGAAAAAAAACCTTGGTAGATCGGATTTCGATAGCCACATAATCATACATCATTTTTATGGAGATAACAAGTATAATTTTCAGAATAAACCATCGCTCTTTTAAGAAAAATATTATATGATCATGTGACTATCAATATTCAACCTACCTAATTTTTGCATGAATTATCTTTTCAGCGAGCTTTACAAGTTAAACGGTTCGATTCACTTACGTGGATTCAGGGTCAGATCCCAACCAACCAACTTTCCTTTAAATTTTAAAATTTAGATCCAACGTTGGTACATATAATAAAATGTCAATTTGAGTCACAAGTTTTGCTTAGGTAAACATGTTGTCATGGTTTTGATGTCACATTGGATCATCCCAATTCTCATGGGCTTTATTGTGGTGGAGGTGGGAAAGCAACACCCTTTATATCCATCCCCTATTGGTTGGCCTATCTCCATCTTTGCTCTCTTCAAGTGGACATAAACCCATGAATCCTTGACATCTATTATATCGTTGAGTCTCTATCAACCATTTAGATTAAGAGCATTATTGTTGGATTGACTACTAGAAATTTCTTCTTCTTCTTTTAATTTTTTAAAGAATACTTGATGTATATCACGAACTTTGTTAGTGTGATGATAATGACTAAAATATGCTCATGGTTACTTTAAGTTTTAATTTTTTTAATTTCATTCTAAAAGTTTTCAAATCTAATGAAATTGTTACAATTTTAAATGGCTGTCAAAATTGTTAACGGAAATATTTATGCTATACACCAATGATCCCTAAAATATAGCATTTTGTGTCACTCCCGTCCCCAAACTTTAAAGTTTTGTCAACTTCGTCCCTAAACATTGAAACGTTGTGTTTGGATAATATAAATTTTAATAAAAATAATAAAAAATGTGGAGATTATTAAATTATTCAAACACAGGTGTGATGTTTGTTAACCAATTAATTTTTATTTTTATATTTA
>BRYF01000018.1:17885312-17892812 GCA_030159135.1 Actinidia polygama
ACGTCGTTTTAATAATTCTGAAAAGTAATCTCAACCCTTGATAGGGCTGATTTCAATGGCTAAGATGGAATGTCTAAAATTGTGTCAAAACTTGTGTCCCCGGATCCGGCCCCATATATATATATATATATATATATATATATATAAAGTGTGCATTAACCACTGCTTGGTAATAAACTGTCCTGGTTGTTGCTGCATGGTTGAAGAAGGCAGAGAAGCTGATATTGATGAGCAAGGTCTGTTGTGCTGTAGCGTTCCTTTTAAGAAATTCGATATGGATTACACAGTATCAAATCTGCCAAATTGAAGATGGATGAATTGATTGATGTGTTGCGAAACCAAGTAATCATCTGGTGATTCTTGTTATTCCGCTCTCAAGATGCTCTTGAAACTTTGTGTCGGTTTCTTGGGCATTTCTTTTAGGCAAGTCATATCACCCATGGTGCAACTCCGAAGTGAGGGAGTGATAATGGAGTGACGTTCATGGGATTATTATCATGGTTTCATGTTTAATGCTTCTGAATAGATTTTAATATGAAAAAACTTATATGAGATGAGAATCAAAATCATATCGTGTTAAAATTCAAAATAATATTTTCTAATCAAAAAGTGATTCCGAGCGTTTCTAGTATTCGCTACCACATATCTAATGAGACCAACGTTAGAGTATTTAATAAGTCTATGTTTGGATCAAGGATTTAGTGAGAAAAAAGAAAGAAAGAAAAAAACTAGAGGAACTAACGGTTTCGAAGAGTTGAATTTTTTAATTTTAATTTTAATTTTTCTTGATCAAATTTTTGATCCAAATACAACGTTAGAGTTTTAAAACAAAAGTTTGTTTTTTTGAGAAAAATGAGTAAATATTTGGAAGGAAAGAGAGAGAATAATAAAGTTTTGAGAGAGAGAGAGAGAGAGAGCTGCATTAGTTGGTATGTCTAAAAAAAATTAGCAGATTACCTAACAAAAAAAAAAACAGACAAAATAGTATCATTTTTTATGTAATAAATTTATGAAATGAACCCTTATGTTTGGTTATGCAGATGACCTATCAAGAAAAATTAGCAGATTAAATAAACAAATAAAATAGTATCATTTTTGAAGTAAGAATTTTATGAAATTAGCTCATTGTGTTTGGTTCTTTTTAGATTTCACGTGACGAGAATCTTTGTATTTATGTTCGGGCCATTATCTGTTAAGGTAAAAATTCGGGACGAACGGTCACAATTACTCGAGTTTTGGACATCTGCACAAAGAAACAAATGTTACAGGCCGGGTGAAGCGGTTTAAAATTCCTCCGACGTGGCTATCAAATCTTTAAGAGAGAAGGCAAAATTTTCAATGCGGAATACTCTAAATAAAGTCATAATTGAATTTATCTCATTTTTGAAGGTAGGAGAGCGTTTTTTATAGATGGAGGATCTCTCAATCGAGTGAGGAGATTGTAGTGCAATTGTAGGATTCAATCGTGTGAGAAGATCGTAGAGTAATTGGCTGAGATTGTGGCTGAAGGAGGTCAATTGAAGGTCGTGTGTATTTCCGTCCGGAGGATCTAGCGATATGAACCACTGAATAATTGTTATTAGCGAGGTGAATACTGGGCGGTGTCAATTGAGGATGGATAACCGAATAACAATCATAGACGAAATAAGGCAACATGGTCACCTTAGAATGAGGCCAAACTTCTCATTTGAAACAGCTATTTGGGTAGGTAAAAATTTGTCCCTTATCACCATCCATTCCCATACCCATTCCCCACATTTTTCAGTGTATAGAAATCCTGGTTGTACCTAAGGTGGTTGGAGAGAGATGAGGACCTTCGGTTCACATCGACTCCCAAGCCTTTGCCAACACGGGTTCTCTCATCACGTATGTCAAAAACTTTCCCGTAAGCCGAGGCATCGTTTTGGGCCTTTTGAAAGGATTTGTTGGGCTTCGTGCATGGAGAAATCATGACCCAAATTTACCATGCCCTTCATGGATATCATTCCTAGTCTCTCCTATTGCTAATTGTTTGGCTTCCATCCAGGGACGGAGATATGCTTCCGTTCCCGGGAGTCTGAAAAATTACTAAATTAGGTCCGTAATTATTAATATGTAATTTATTAAAGTAAAAGGACTTTATTTTTATAAATATAAAACTTCAGGGCTAAAAAGTGTAATTTACAAAGAATATTCGCTGACGTCATCGATGACGTGCGCGCGGAACTGTGCGCGCGTGGGCTCACTCGTCGTCTACCTCTGTCGGCGCGTGGTGAGAGTAGATCTCACGCGCCTACGTTCTGGTGGCACGTGAGGGCGCGTGTGGTGTCTTTTGTAATCTGTTTTCGATGTTTTAGACTCGTATCGTCGATAAGAACACATTTGTGCTATCAAAAATCGATTTTATTTAGATTTAGGGGGGGCCGAAATTTGAATTTTTGATTTTAAATTTTTAAAATTACATATAATTTTTTTTTTAAATCTGAGGGAGGGCTATGGCCCCCCACTGTCTCTACGTATTTCCGTCCCTGCTTCCATCTGCTATTTCATTTTATTTCTTCCATTCATTCGTCTCGTAAAGGTTTCCAGACAAAATAATGATATCAAAATTTTCTATGATTTTCTTTACATATCATTAGGCCTCGCTGGTTTTCTCATGTTTATAATCATTGTACAAACAAGGTTCAATGTTTCCAGAATTGAGTACGGTGGAAGTTCTTTCGTCGTGCTTGTTCTACTATTTCTCCCGCTTCTTGTTATCGTCCTAGAAGTGTTCAAGGTATGGAAGAGCCAGAAACAAGCGTTGAGCGATCCTAATTTCCAACTCAACACAGTGACCGAAAATCCACCTGTAGTTGAATTAGTACCACGGGTGGCACAATCGGGCTGACAAAATTCTATTTCTTGAACAAAAGATGTGTTTAAGAGACCGAACAGAGGTGAGGACGGTACCATTTTTCAAGCATTTTTTAACATAGACATGTTCATCCTATTTATAGCAGCCTTGTGTGGCAAAAGCAACTATATCAGATTTGTTTGGGCTTTAAATACTATTCTACTTTGTACCAGTTTGGGGCTTTGGCGAGCCCAATTGGCAATTATGTTCTGAATGTGAAAGTGGCGGGTTGCCTATGACAAGGAGGCTTTGAAGCAACTGGCCGCTAAGGGGATTGAAAGGCAGACGGGGCAGGACTTGACATGCACCGGCGTGGAATGTTACAAAATGTCTTTCCTCCTCGTGATCACTGAGGAGGCATTGTTTGCGTGTGTTGTTTCGTTATTTTGGTGCTGAGAACGAGAAAGTTCTATCGAGGTGATATTTACAAGAAGTACAGAGCGAATGCCAAGGCGGCGGAGAATGAGGTGGCTCCGGCAGCGTATTCAGCCACCATCAACACAAGTAGAGTCAAAGCCTTCTTGTGGTGGTGCAAGTGCAACACGAATCGACCTAAATTGATGCCATTAAGATGCAATGGTGGTGCAATGTCTCATTGGTGCAAGCTGTGACTTTTCTTTTCACCATTTCCTTTATAGATCAACTTCAAACTATCTCTAAAACACTATTTTGGAGGTCATGACCACTCTAATTCATCTTCAATTCACCTTCATTTCAAAATGGAGATCTCAAATTGAGATTCCATATTTGGAGACCAAATCAAAAAATAGACTTTCATCGCCATTTTCTCTCTCTACTATTTATTTTACTCAAAATTCATATTTTACCATTTTTATTCGTTTATGTTAAATTGTAATACCACCAATATTCTTTGTACTTTTTTCTACGTACTTATAAAACATATATAGCTTTTACGTTAAGAATCCGTTTTTTTCTAAAATTAGTACCATTAAAAAGATATTGACAGTATCTTTAAAAAGAATATAATTTTAAATATATTTAATAAAAACTTAAAAATCACCATTTTATAGTAAATAAAATTCAATTTTGTACCCATTTCAGGTAGTTTTTTTTTTGCTAAAACCTAGCAGAAAATGAAAGAGGAAAAAAAGTAGAAGAGAATGAAAAAAAGAGTTGAGTTAATAGCCTTGGATCTTTTAGAAGAGAAAATGAAAAGACGAAGAGAAGTTTTGAAGGGAATTTTAGAGGGAGATTGTAAAGATGAAGGGTTTGGATATGCCCTTATGAATGTAAAAAAGTTGTAATTTTGAAAAGTGTTACCCAAATATTTAGCTTAGCCTCTTCTTATTTTATCAAAAATTAGAATTCTAAATAAAAGTATTTCTAAAAAATATTTGGAGTGAGAATTCTTAGCACAAAACTCTCTCTAAGTGTGTTGTTAATAGTATTTTTTTTTCAAAAAACTTGCATTGATAACTCCACAATTGTTTTTCATGATGGAGAAGTGTAATACCCGAACTGCGGAAATAAATATTAAATTAGTAACCTATTTAATTTTACTTAAAGTGTAAAATGGAACAGGATAATGCGACACGTTATGGACACACGGGTGCGTGCATGAGGGACACGTGGAAACACGTTGAAATTAAATTAAGTTAATTATTACGTTTTGGGGTTAAATTGAAAGATTTATAACTTTAGGGATAAAATTAAATATTACATTTAGATAATGTAATTATTTAAAAGTTGGAGGGGCTAAAGCGTAATTTTATTAAATTAATTCGACACGCGTGCCGTGACTCACGCACGGCCGCTTGGTTTGCTTACAATTATAATGGAAAGATGAAACAGAGAAAGGAAACAGAAAGAAAAACAGAAGCAAAAGAAAAGAGAGAAAGAAAGAAAGAAGAAGAAAAAAATAGAAAGAAAAGGAAAGAGAAGGAAGAGGAAAGAAAAAGAAAATAGCTATCGGTACTGTTTTTCCACCTAGGTAAATTCTACAATTCCTCTCCTTTATTTCTTTAAGCCTTATTATTCAATATCATAAATATCGCATCTATATGTATTTTTAAAAATCAAATGTTTGAATAATTCGGAATCTATTTTTCCCTTTGGAACAGTCGCGGTATTTTAATCATAACTTTTCCATACGATGTCCGAATTATGTGATTTAAAATGATTTAGAAAGCTGTTAAAATTGTCTAAAACTTTTATTTAGAACATTAGTTTAAATTTAGACTCTAAACAGTCCATAATTAACCTTCAAGAAAGGTTGCGAAAATTGGAAAATAATAAGTGAACAGAATGTTTGACGATTTTATAAAAATACTTTAAAAGGTTAGAAAATTCTAAAAATTTTATATGTTATGTGTTTATATGTCTAGTTATCATGTATTTAATTTCGTGAATTTATGAAATTTATTTAATGCTCAAAATAATTTAGAACCAAACTGCTGTTAGTACCTATTTTGAGCAGAAAATAGAATTATTTAACGAATTTCTAAAAATAGTTAAAGAGCTTAAAAATTTATAATATTTTTACTGTACATAAATGTATGTGTCTATTATGTTGTATAAAATTTTGGGAGTCAAATGAATTATGAATAATTTTATAAAAATAATATACCGACTACTGGCAAAACTGATTAAGTGCGGAAAATTCTGAAAGGAATTTAATTGAAGGATTAATAATTTATAACTTAGAAGATTATGGAATTTAGTGTATTCATAGCCATGTTGAGAAGGTTGAATCTAATGGTTCGATTCGAATATTAAACGTAGGACTCTGACGCGAATTCGAGGAAAGTTAGCTCACAGTGGGTAGAAGGATTTGGACGTACCTTCGGTGAGTCTTGTTATGTATTACATCGCATGAAAGTAACTGTTTTATGTTTTGAAAGCATGGCTTGTGTTTAAAACTGATATGTTTTATGTTTAAAAGCATGCTTTGTTTTGTTTTACCATGAAATTATGAAAATGCTATTTGCGAAAGTATGTTTAAGTCGATACGTAGTTCATACGATGCCCCGTGCGCTAGGGGGAGAATAGCGTGGTTGATGTAATAAGGAGATCATGACCAGATGATTGTGGGATGAATTCATACCAAAGGTTTAGGGTCGCTCCCTATGACTGGTGTTCGTTGAACAGTTGAATGTGTCGCAAATTGTCAATCGTAAATGAATTTAAAGCTTGACGTATAGTCAAGGGATATTTGGCGTACCTGAGCCATGAGTCTCGTGGAGAGACTGTTTGTATATTTATCTTGACTGATAGTCAAGGGATGGCCTATGTGAGCCATGGATTGACAAAATGTGGTTTCATGTTTTGAAATGAACCTGATTTTCATATATTTTCATGGGTGTTTGTATGTTTTATATAACCTGACTCACACTAGCCTAGTGCTTAAGACGTTGTCGAACGTAACTCATTTCAGGTGATGAAAATGAGGGAGGACACGATTGAGGGCGGGTGACCCTAGCGTGCGGAGTTTTTGATAGTCCTGTACTGTGTTATAGTATAGAGACTTTTATGTTTTGAGCTCTGTATAGTTTAGAACTTGTATAGTTAAACTGATACAGTAGTTGTTGACGGTTGTGCCGGTTTGTGGCCAGAACCGTGTTGGTTTCTATGTATCAGAACCATGTTGATATATGTATATATTTGCATTCAGTTTGAATGTAGGGACACGTCAGCTCTGTTTTTACTGGATGGTTTCCGCATGTATTTCATTCAAGCAATGTATGTTGAATGATGATAGTAAATCCCTAAACTGAATTAGTGGAAAAGGCCTTAGTGAGATGGGATTTCACTGGCCGGTCACGTGGCACCTGTATGATTGGTGGGACCCAGTGTGTAATGGGTCGGGTCGTGACAAGAAGAAGATGGTGAGTCTATCCGTTTGGTAATGCTTAAAAGACAAGTTTTTTTTAAGCTTGCTATCAAAAATATCAAGATTTTTTTAATTTTTTTGGCTTTACTTTAGCTAAAACTAAGTAAAAAAGCAAAAGCAAAAAAACCAACTCTAATTGACCTTTTTGCTTATTTTAAGCAAAAAAACAGCCGAAAAACTGAAAAAAACTGGTGTCAAACGGAGCCTGGTGACACCGATATGGTGCTGACTAAAACTCTTTAATACTTAAGTTAGAAAATTTGGAGGAAGAGATATCAGTGAAGTAGATTAATCTAGAAATCACATAAGATTAAGATTATGTGCTGATAATCAAACGCGAAGAATGTATCCGCACCTTACCCTGCCTTTTAAATAGCAAATGTAAGCCCAAGAGACGCACAAATTGACCCGCCTAAACTTGATTTAAGCCCATTTGATAATGTACATCTGCAGAAGGAAACCATATCACTCTTGACCGTTACAAATGGAACCATATTAATGGCTATTGAAAGGGATTCTGTTAGTTTTGTTGTGGAAAAAAAGAAGTATGCACTCTAATTTAATTTCCTTTTTTTTGTTTTGGTAATTATGCCTTCTGATTTTGGAGAAATTATTTAGTGCTCTTACAATAAATGCTAATGGTGCTATATCTAACTTTAGAGTAATTGGTCTAAACAGTGAGGTTCACTGTTTTTTTATCTGAGTTGTGACCAACATGTATGTGATTCTATTTGGACCCAAGAATGCTAATGGTGCTATATATAACTTTAGAGTA
>BRYF01000018.1:17907812-17912812 GCA_030159135.1 Actinidia polygama
TGATTTTAAGGGCTGAAATTAAAACAAACCCCTCTCATTAAAATAAAACAAACCCGTCTCTCTCTCCTCCCAACGGGATGAGATTCAAAATAATAGAATCTCATCCATCTAATTACTAAAAACAAAAACCAAACATCCCTTAGCGACCTTGAATGGAATAATTCACTAATGTCCAAGTAATACACACACAACGCCAACTTACCTATAATGATCGATTCGTGGTTGATACCAAGACGAGTTTGTTCCAACATGGCCCCAATATGTATGAATTATGAGTTTCTATTTTCGAAATGACCATCATACAACTTGTGCTCAATCATTAATTTCTTCCATGATAAATGGGTGGAAAGACAATGTTGCTTTGGAACAAACGAAGTGAAAGAGACATTGGTCGACGCCTTGTGAAAGATGAGGGCAGAGGAAAGAGGAAACGCCATGGACGGTTGTTGGAGTTGCAGGGATTTTGGCGCGCCTCATCCAAATCCTATCTGGTTATGCTCTAGTTCTAGCAGGAAGCATTTATATGCACTCAAAAATGGTCACTACACGTCGCACGCCTGTTTTCTTCTCCGTACTCGGGCCTTCCCGGGGCACCCTTTTAAAATTAAGTAGGGTTTTCTCTTATTCTAAGTGCACCTCTTTTTATCCCCAAAATGTGCAAACCCTAACCCTAGGCAGAGTGTTCGGGTAGTAGTAGGGTTTCTAACAGATCTATTCGATCCCAAACTTTGGTTTTCAAGAAAAGGTAAGTGACTCCGGGGGTAAGGGGAAGAGTTGGCGGTGTTTGGTTGAGAATTTGGAGTGATGTGGTGCCAAGAATGAGTGGTGGTGGGTGGCGGGAATGGTTTAAGATATTAAAAATAATATAAATAATAATATTGTTAATCTCTCTAATAGCTTAACATTCTATGGTTAAATTCTTTATATGGGTTGCGAGTGTAGCATGTGGCGGAGCATGTTGGCAGAGGAGTTAGATATTAGAGTTTGGAATAGAAAAAATATGTGGATATTTTGGTGATTTTAATATGGATATATTTTATATGTAAATTCTAGTATTTTAGTTAGTACTGAGAGAAAAAATAGATGCATTTCCTTATTTGGTCCTAAAATTATATTCTTAGGTGCAGTTTGAAAAAATTTGCGCAGGTCTGTAGATTTGTTTTTCATGTTTTTGTGCAAAAATATACTTTTGGGTTCGTCTTTCAAAAAGAAATCGGAGAGTAATCTTTTTTTAAATAATTCATCCGTCTGAAAATTTTCCTTATATTAATTTGAATTTTTTAAAGTAAATTTGTATTTGCCCTTTTCCATGTTCTTAGATTTAGGTTTTAGTTTGAGAGAGAGTGGGGAAAGAAGAGGTGATGGATGAACATTGAATATTTATAATTTTCTCTCTCTTCATTTACTTTCAATTCTTGTACTTCATTTACTTCTCCACTTTGTAAATACTCTTTCAATTTTTAATTATTAATTGCAAGTAATTCTAGTTTAAATGTATTTCTTAGCTTTACATTTATGCTTTGTTTTCTTACTTGTTCTTGCTTTTATTTTCTTGTTGGTTGATCTACCATTGATGATGAGTTTCTCATTATTAATGGTAAGCTAAACCTCTTGGCTTGGTATAAGAGTTAGATCTCATTTTATGGCCCAGATTTAATGATTTTCTTCTCTTCAAATGGTTTCAATGTTTGTTTGTAAGTGACTAATGGTAAAATCTTTTGATTTTAACTGGGTTGTACACATCTTTGATCTGTCAACAAACTTGATTTGGTACATATAATGTTTAATTTCTCCAGCACTCTACATGTTAGATAAAATGTTTCAAAGCTATTAACTGACGCATAGATACTCTTCCAATGGAAAATAAGCTAAATCCGCAACCAATATCATACTATAAATGAGACTTGGTTGAGTTATAATTGAAAGAAGAAAAAAATTAATTTACTGAAGTTAGGAATGAATCTGGCTTTTGGACATTAAATTTTTACTTTCATAGTTTAAGCACCATAGTTGTTAGAAAACAACATCTTTCCAAATCTGACAGGTTTTTACGCTTAGAAATAATTACACTATTAAGAGCAAGCATTTATAATTAATACCATATTAAAAGTTCAATGTTTAATCTAAAACAATTAAAAATACAGGATTTAATTTGTTACAAGGGTCAAACCCTAAGGTTTTTTCAATAATTTTTTCAAACAAAAAAAGAATTACACAACTGACAAGATGTCAATTAACATAAGATTTAATTTGTTACCATAGTCAAGACCTAAAGTCTTTTCAATAAATTTTTCTAAAAAGAAAAAAGAATTATATAACTGGCAAGGTGTCAACTACACAAACGTGAACCCTAGTTCTTGAAACTCTAGAAAAACCCCGAAGTCTCCCCTGATGGTACCTTAAAAGTCACCCAAGCCACCCAATTGATCCTCATTCCGGCTTAGGAAAAGACAAAGAAAAAATTAAAAAAGGAACTGCTGCTGCTACAGAGTTGTAGATTGGAAAATGAAGATAGCATCTCTTTGTTTCCTAATTAACTAAAGTATGGCAGATGTGGTGGTGACATAAAAATAGGGAGGATGGCAAGGCAATTGTAACAGAGAGAGAACAAAATCAGAGGATGGTCCCTTGCGTTAAATACATTAAAGTAATTTACCCAACGTACAAATAATTGAAAATCAATTCCTATATTTAGGCCCAGTTTGGCCTAGGTTTATATATATTGGAGTTTTTCTTCTTTCGTAGTAGTGAATTTTTTTCACCGTTTGATCAATATTTTTATAATTTTTCGGTTTTTCTTGACGACATGAATCTTTAAATGTTAAGATTTTGTTTAAATTTGAAAAAAAAATATCCACTGAAAGCAAAAAACTAAGCTAATATCAAATAAAAATGAACTTTTTCCTAAATTAAATGAAAATAGAGTGGGGGGATCTTGTGAGGTTGAGGCGAGGGAGTTTCATAGTTGTGTGCTTCCTTTAGTTTTGTGTGCTTTGTGGAATAAGTGAAGTTTATGAATTAGTTCCGTAAATGGACGTAAAGGAGGGTCATTAAGGTGAGTGGAGGGCGTTGTGTTTTCTTTAGTGGAGTGCCTAGGGATTTGGGATGGCAACGGGGCGGGTTCGGCCTCCCTCACCCCCGACCCGTTTAATAAACGGATTGGGACTTCCTCCCCCCACACTGTTTACGAAAACCCGCCCCCGCCCCGTTTAATAATTTTTTTAATTATATATATATATTTTTATATAATTATTGATATATATATATATAGTAAGGATAACCCGCGGGCGGGTTCGAGTTCGAGTGGAGGGGCTATACCCGCCCCCGCCCCGATTATTAATCGGGTTTTGATTTTTTCCCCACCCCCCGCCCTCGCCTCGCCTCGCCTCACCCCGCCCCGTTTAGAGCGAGTTTGGAGAGGAATAAACGGGGCGAGGCGGGGCGGGGCGAGGCCCGAAAATAATCGGGGAAATTGCCATCCCTATATAAGGGATGTCCCTTGTTATGTGTAATGTGTAACTTGTTTCTCTTGATTTCTCTTGAGGTATATACCCTTCGTATTTGTTTATCTTATTTACTATTTCTTTTCTTATTAGCATAATTTTAGACAATTAAGCAGATTAAAATAGAAAGAAAATATGCAAACACGTTTAGAAGAACCTAACAATAAAAACGTCCTTGCACAAGCCGCAACGCTAAGTAAAAATACAAAGTTACAAAGTTAGGTGTTTGCATATGTAACTTCCTCTAGTAGCTAGTGATATCTCATCCCACGTTGATAGGATTAGAACTGTTAGTCTAAAATGTATAATGAATCGTGTGAGTTACAACTAGTAATTTGAGTTTAAGCATTTTGGGTCACGTGGTTAGTTCATTCATTTTACTAGTCCAGTAGACTACTTGGGTCGTTACAAGATCCAACCAGCATAGAAAGAGTCCGGAACAAAAAGGAATATATGAAAACCCCACAAAGGGGATAAACAAACAACCACCATGATAGTAAAACTCAGTAAGTTCTAATTTAGGATTAAGTACCAAATGAAGGCCAGGGCGTTAGATTAACGATCAACAAGTAGGACCCTAAGACACGAGCTCAAAGTCACTTAAGCCATAAAGGGAGAGCCACCAGTCCAAATAACCCAGAATGGAGCTGGTTAACAAGTGGATAATCAAAATGGCACAAACCTAAACCAGAAACAAGCCTCCATGAGGTAATAAACCAACAACAAAGCTGGGTAAGTCCATCAAAACACAAAGGGATAAACCCATTAACGATCAACAAGTAAGAACCTAAGACACGAGTTCAATGTCACTTAAGCCATAAAGGGAGAGCCACCAGTCCAAAAAACCCAGAATGGTAATAAACCAACAACAAAGCTGGGATAAGAGTAGACCATCAAAACACAAAGGGATAAACCCACAAGCAGTAGAAACATCCAAAAGGATGAGACCATGGGACAGTAAACAAACATCATTTGGAGAAACATACACCTACAGTAGTTTACCCAATCTGCACTTGAGCTTGGAATGGATAATCAATCATCCATGGTCGGAGAGACCAGACGAGATTGAGCCGTTGTCAAGTGAACTAATTACTAGAAAGGTAAAGTCCACTTTGACTAAAAAGACAATTTGCACCTTGCATAAAGTGGACAGTCGACACCTTACACTTTTAGTTAAGATTCACTCTCCCCTTTTCGTCAGCCTTCCGTCCAAAAACCAAACGGAAGGAGACTCGGCCCTCACTTTGGGGAGACATTGAGCTCGTGTCTTAGATTCTTACTTGTTGATCAATCATTTCAAAGGATTATATACCGGAAACAAGGGGATTAGAGGCAGAAATTCCTCTTATGGAGAGGAGATAACCAGTTCGTAGAGAGTAGAAGAAGAAGATCAACGCTGGTGTTTGATGTTCGACCTGTACACAGTGCACTGTTTAGTGTTTTATACAGGGTCAAAATTGATATTTTGCTTGCTCCGTTAACAGAGTCAGGCAACTC
>BRYF01000018.1:17927812-17935312 GCA_030159135.1 Actinidia polygama
GAAATGAAAGTATTAAAGTCATTTTTCACGTTCTGTTAACAAATGTTAAAAATGTACTTTAGTTCACAAATTATAGTAACTTATGTGATAATTTTTAAAGGTCAAGAATTACTCCACGAATGGTCCAAATCACAGGGGAGAAAAGAGAGATTTTCCTGGGGAGATATGTGTGGGGTAAACTACAGTTTTTCCCTTAATGTTTTGCTATTTTCCTATTTTGACCCTTAAGTATTACTTTTCCACTTTAGCCTTTAATACTCACTATTTTTCCCCTATTTGCTTCCGCTCAGAATACTAACGGAACAAGCCACGTAGGCTCCACATCATGCCACTTTCCCCCTTTATTGTTAACTCGTCCCTTAGTGTTAACCCTTTCATCAGTGTTAATCTCAGCATTGTTAACGAACCTTTATAGCATTAAGCACCGATCAATGTTAATCCTTTCTCAGTGTAAATCACCCTTTCTCGGTCCAAGTCAGATGAGATGAGCTTGTTAATACGATATATTTTGGTACATCTTTATTTTCATGTTTCATAAACTCCTTCAATAACCATTGCCCAAAGCACACGTTTATTAGAAAAAGAATTGTCACAAAAGGATTTTATGTATGATTGCCATTTCTTTCTAGTGTTTGACGCAACCAAAGTTATCAATACCGTTCCATACTAGACAATATCGTTCTGTACATTCCATTTTCAATGACAACCAATACAATAAACGTTAAATTCTTATACTTTATTCATTTCCTTTTCTCTAACTCTTTAAGTTTTAATTAGTTGTTATTATACTTCATTCATTATATACTTTGGGGGTTGATTTTATGTGTGGAAGCCAACCATTGGATGAGTGGTTCCGAAACATAAGCGAAACTCTGAACGATCGAAAAAACCCATCAACTAGTTGTGTTTATGGATATCTTGGAGTTTCTAAAATTCCAAGTATTTTCAAACGGAGAACGTCGCTGATATTGTGAAAATGGTTGGGGTGGAAAAGGAATTGATACGAATGAATTTAGGGTATTAATGCCATTTCTTTCTAGTGTTTGATACAATAAATTAAGTTTCGTGCCACGTAATTTTATGTCCAATACCGGAATATTCCGAAAATATTGCTGAAATTCGGTCATTCTGTGACAATACCGAATGTTTTGAATGAAATATAATTATTATATATAATTTATATATATATATATTTTTTAATTTTAGCTTTGCAATGATTACGTTTGATTTTGTGTTTTAATTGGAATGTTATGTAAATAATATATATAAAAAAAAAAGATAAAAAGGGAAAGATACATATTTTATTTGTTTAACTTTTTGACTGGGACATATATTTTAGGATACTCAAAAATTGAATAATGGAATTCAATATGAGACGTAGAGAGTAATAACAGGTAATATATATAGCAATGTAATAAATATAGGAATAATTAATGATATATTATTGTGTTTTGTGTCAATTATTTTTTCATATAAATATTTTTTATTTATAAAAAGTTAATTAAAACTTTGTTAACAAGTAATTAAATACACATGATATATATAATTGGAAAATATATATTTTTATTGTGATCAATCCAAAGCGGCACACTGAAATATCTCGATATCGATAGTTAAAATAGTACATTGGTCGGTACAGAATTGACAACTTTGTATGCATTTATCTTTACAATGTACTATTTATTTCCTCTCAGGTGCCCAGAAAATTATTGTTGGAATTAAAAATGGAAAATCTTGTAAGTTAGAAAAGAGTGCCGTATTTCAAGATGCATTATGCAATTTGCCAGAAGTAAATGCATTACTATTTGAAATTATATGATGATTATATATTGTTAAAAATCTATAATTGCTCACGTGATTGTCATAAATCTATTCGGTGTTCGCCTTTCCACTTGCAATGACAGCTTCAGGGACTAGAAATCTTTTCCCAGAAATTCAATGGATCCAATCTTATACACAGGGACTGTTGATGGTATCTAGTCTTCTCCAACCTTCTAGGTTTTTTTAGCAGGCGTCTTCTTTTCTGGATTAAACGACTAGACTACGTACGTCAAAACACTACCGAGATAAGCCTTGGTGAACTTGAACTCATCTCTGTGTCACGACCCGACCCATTACACACTGAGTCCCACCAATCATACAGGTGCCACGTGACCGGCCAGTGAAATCCCATCTCACTAAGGCCTTTCCTATTAATTCAGTTTAGGGATTTACTATCATCATTCAACATACATTGCTTGAATGAAATACATGCGGAAACCATCCAGTAAAAACAGAGCTGACGTGTCACTACATTCAAACTGAATGCAAATATATACATATATCAACATGGTTCTGATACACAGAAACCAACACGGTTCTGGCCACAAACCGGCACAACCGTCAACAACTAATGTATCAGTTTAACTATACAAGTTCTAAACTATACAGAGTTCAAAACACAAAAGTCTATATCAAAAACACAGCATGCTAGGGTCACCCGCCCTCAATCGTGTCCCCTCTCATTTTCATCACCTGAAATGAGTTACGTTTGACAACGTCTTAAGCACTAGGCTAGTGTGAGTCAGGTTATATAAAACATACAAGCACCCATGAAAATATATGAAAATCAGGTTCATTTCAAAACATGAAACCACATTTTGTCAATCCATGGCTCACATAGGCCATCCCTTGACTATCAGTCAAGATAAATATACAAACAGTCTCTCCACGAGACTCATGGCTCAGGTACGCCAAATATCCCTTGACTATACGTCAAGGTTTAAATTCATTTACGATTGACAATTTGCGACACATTTAACCGTTCAACGAACACCAGTCATAGGGAGCGACCCTAAACCTTTGGTATGAATTCATCCCACAATCATCTGGTCATGATCTCCTTATTACATCAACCACGCTATTCTCCCCCTAGCGCACGGGGCATCGTATGAACTACGTGTCGACTTAAACATACTTTCGCAAATAGCATTTTCATAATTTCATGGTAAATAAAACAAAGCATGCTTTTAAACATAAAACATATCAGTTTTAAACACAAGCCATGCTTTTCAAACATAAAACAGTTACTTTTATGCGATGTAATATATAACAAGACTCACCGAAATGCGCCCAAATCTTTTTACATACTGCGACTAACAGTCTGAGCTAACGTTCCTGATGTTCGGGTCCTACGTTTAATATTCAAATTAAACTATTAGATTTCATATTCTTGTGGCTTTGAATATGCTAAATTTCATAATTTTTCAAGTTTAGATAATATTTAAAAATTAATAATTTCGAATTTATTTTCTGCAGAATTTTCTGCATTAAATTTTTAGAGACATCCGCTTAGTCTATAATTTTTATAAAATTATCCAGAACTAATTTGACTTCTAAATTTTTATATAATATACTAGACACATATATTAATCTTCAGTAAAAATATTGTAAATTTTTAAGCTCTTTAACTATTTTTAGAAATTCATTAAACAATTCTATTTTCTGCTCAAAATAGGTACTGACAGCAGTTTGGTTCTAAATTATTTTGAGCATTAAATAAATTTCATAAATTCACGAAATTAAATACATGATAACTAGACATATAAACCTATAAGATATAAAATTTTCAGAATTTTATAACCTTTTAAAGTATTTTTATAAAATCCTCAAACATTCTGTTCACTTATTATTTTTCAGTTTTCGCAACCTTTCTTTAAGGTTAATTATGGACTGTTTAGAGTCTAAATTTAAACTAATGTTCTAAATAAAAGTTTTAGACAATTTTAACAGATTTCTAACGCATTTTAAATCACGTAATTCGGACATCGTATGAAAAAGTTATGAATAAAATACGATGGCTGTTCTCAATAGAAAATTAGGACTCCGAATTATTCGACTTTTGATTTTTAAAAAATACGTATAGATGCGATATTTATGATATTGAATAATAAGGCTTAAAGAAATAAAGGAGAGGAATTGTAGAATTTACCTCGGTGGAAAAATAGTACCGATAGCTATTTTCTTTTTTCTTTCCTCTTCCTTCTCTTTCCTTTTCTTTCTATTTTTTTCTTCTTCTTTCTTTCTTTTTCTCTTTTCTCAAGTTTCTGTTTCCTTTTACAGCCTCTGTTTTCACTTTTGCTTTTATAAGCATTTGACAATCAAGCGGCCGTGTGTTAGTCACGGCACGCGTGTCGATTTATTTAATAAAATTACGCTTTAGCCCCTCCAACTTTTAAATAATTACATTATCTAAATATAATATTTAATTTTATCCCCAAAGTTATAAATCTTTCAATTTAACCCCAAAACGTAATAATTAACTTAATTTAATTTCAACGTGTCTCCACGTGTCTCTCATGCACGCACCCGTGTGTCCATAATGTGTCGTATTATCGTGTTCCATTTTACACTATAAATAAAATTAAGTATGTTACTAATTTAATATTATTTTGGCGGTTCGGGGTATTACACTCTGTCTCTCTCTCAAAACGAAAATGCAGATCGTGTATCTTGTTTTTCTTCATATCAACATCAGATTTATAGAGAAAAAGTGACTAATGAATTAACGAAACTGCCGAAATTGAATATTGCTATAAACTCCACTTCATGAGTGGTAATTATCACATAAAATGGCTACCCTTTGAGCTGTTTCATCTTTGTTCGACAAACTCGGAGGTCACTGTTCGATTGCCTCAAGAGACCCTCTCTAACGCCATTCCATTCATACCGAAAATATATAAATTTTTAACATAAAGGATATGAATACAATTTACGGACAACGATTTGTACGTCATGCTTCTCATTGGTCTCGCATGTTATTTTTACAACTCTTGATTTACTTATAATTCATTTATTTTTTATATATAAAAAAATTTAATAACTACTTAATGTGATTGTGATAATTCGTGCATAAATTCCCAACAAAAGATATTCCAAAATTTTATATATTTGATGAATTAACGTATACAAAAACAAAATTGGACGATGGTCCAGGATTAAATATGGAAATTATATATAATCTGAAAAAGCACTCTTGAAAAAAATAGTGAACGTATTGAATAAAAAAAGATGATTTTTTTAAATAAAAAATATCGTAATTTTATAATTACGTTAAAAGAAAGCATAGGAAATAAAAACATGTGGGAATAAGTTTCAATACGTGTCAGCTTGATCGCCCATTTGATCTAAAACAATATGATATCAACCTTGAAGTTGAAGTTGAAATCATGAAGGGCTGGCAACAACTACAAAACACGGACCCCACACGAGGTGAACACCTCGGCTGCTGGCATTATAGAATAATGGATAACAACTGTAATAATTCATATTTCTTATGTACAATCAAGTGGTGTGGTTTAATGGACTTTCCGTTGGATCTATTTAACCTCTAGCTAGAGTAGGGATGACAACGGAACGGGACAGATACTACGAAACTCTCGTAGCATAAAATATCTATCACAGCTCACAATTTGAACGCATTTTTCATTGCAACTATACCTGGTTCTTGCGGGTTTTTGGATTATCCACCCCCGCACTTACTCTACACTTTTTTTTATCAATATGAGAAAAAATTATAAAAATACGAAACTCTTGTAGCATAAAATATATGTCCCAACCCACAACTTGCACGCATTTTTCATTGCATCTACACCTGGTTCTTGCAGGTTTTTGGATTATTCGCCCCCGTACTTACTCCACACTTTTTTTTATCAATATGGGAAAAATTTATAAAATAGTTACGAAGTTATAAATTAAATCCTAACATAAATGTTTATGGGAGTATAAGTGTAATTAGTATAATTATTAAAGATATTATAGTAAAATTATATTGGGTGCGGGACGAATGATTATTTGGACAGAGTTTTTGTAAAACTCACACCTTACCTATTTTTGGGTCTAGTAGTGATTTAAAAAATTAATACTTTTTAAATTAATACTTTAAAAAATTAATACTTTACTTACACCTTCTTGAGTTGTTTATACTTTTCTACTGCAGAAAAGTTTCTTAAAGTCCAAAATTGTTTCGAAAAACATCTACCCAATGCAAAATATAAGGTGCAGAAAATACTTTTTTTTAGGACATGGAAGACCTTCAATAAAATAGAGAACCACAGTTATACATATTATTATACAAAAGAAACAGACTTCTTTGAAGAAGTTCATTTTTAGACTGCACCGGTGCAATTAAAGTATTTTGAATTCATTTTAATAATTCAAACCGTTTGTAATGCGTGGAGTATTTTTTGAGATCTTGATTCTCTATTTCCCAATAGCATTGTTCTGGCCCAAAATGTAAAAATTTTGGAATAAAGTTAGAACAAAGATTTGACGAAAACCGTTGAGATACGATTTCATACCAAATCAAGCTTTTAACCAATTTTTTATTTTTTTTACACAAATGTTAAGTGCACAATTCTAACCACATCATATCATAAAATTATTTTAAAAAAAATTGGTAATTTTTTCTCATTGTATGAACATAGAATAGGCTAAAAATATTGACAACACAATATTAAACAAACAACTAACAGTAATAAAACTGAAAATATAAAAGTAATAACACACACCCACACAAAAACAACAATATTTACGTAGTTCGGCGATGTACCTACTCTACGGGTAAAAAGCCGGATCAATCTCCACTATAATAAATTAATAATATGTTCAATAATGTATTCTCTAGGTACAAACTAGAGTCGATCATCAATCATCAACACTATTATCACCATAAAAGATAGATAACAAAATTTAACGTAAACGTAAGATTAAGATTTCATCATTAGTGGATAGCCATATAAATAGAGAGGATGAATAATTTACTCCAACTTGAGAATCTCTTCTAGTTGAGAATCTCTTCTAAATGAATAACGCTCTAAAGTGTCTTAAAAATAAAGATTGTCAGAATTTGGATTAAAGGTGAGGAAGCCAAATTGGATTAAAGGTGAAGAAACCAAACGCATAAATTGTCATCCGTTCATTTTTTTAAGCTTACTGCTTCTCCAGAACTTACAAGTTACTAGACATTTTCTCTCGGTTTTGGAGAATGTAAAAGTAGAAAAATCATGGATCAAAATTACAGTGTTTCTCATGTTAAAATCTTGATTACGCAATTGGTGAGATAGATTGGTCGAATCAACTAGGGGTGCACAAAAGAACCGTTGGACACGAGAACCGACCCGACCCGGCTTCATTGGGTCAGGCTGGTTCGGGTCTACCATGCCATCGGGTCGGTTCTGGGTCTGAAAATTTTGGACCCGTCCAGTTCGGATTGGTTTTCGGATCCGTGAGATTTTTTACTAAGGACCGACCCGAATCGAGACTCAAGAATCGAAATCTAGAACCGATTGTATAGCCATACAATGTACTCGCGTACACTTGATTATTACCTATGTTATATAAATTTTAGGAAGACCAGAACTGAAACGACCCGAGAACCGAGAAACTGAACCAGATCCGAGCAGTTTGGTTCGGTTCTCCTCGATTCTTGGGTCGGTTCCGGGTTCAAAAATAAAAAACCGT